>PVLA01009337.1:0-76614 GCA_004027455.1 Hydrochoerus hydrochaeris | reverse complement strand
CCCTTCCCTTCCCTTGCTTTCTGTTTTGTTTTTCCGGTTTGTTTTCTGAAGCAGACTCTCCCTATGTAGTTGAGGCTGGCCTCTAGCTCATTATATGGCTCTGCTGGCCTCAAACTTGTGGCAATCTTCCTACCTCAGCTTCCCAAGCACTAAAATTACAGTTGTGTGCTATCAAATCCAGATCTGGATTGGTTTTCAATGCAGTTTCCTCACTGGTCTATTGTGACAATAAAGGTAGAATACCAATTTGTGTGGCTTGAGAATGCCCAAGGGCTTAGCAAAACACACTTCTTAGTCTGTTTGTAGGGGTCATAAAGGCATGACCTTAGGGTCTGCACCTGGTTCCTTTCCCCTTCCTCTTTGGTACTGTTTCCCAGCTTCCATAAATTAAGCAGCTCTCACTTTTTGTGTTATTCTGTCATAATGCTCCTGTGTTAGAGCTAGCTGACAATGGACTGAGTCCTCTAAAATCATGATGCAAATAAACTTCCTTTCTTTTGAGTTGTGTCAGCTGTTTGGTCTTTGGTACAGGAAAGCTAACTAATATAGCTACCAAGTAGGTACTGTGAACAGGAAATCTCATTTCTTCACATGGACTTCTTGCTTATTCTCACATCTTGGTACCTTTTTCCCAGGAAAAAACAGCTCAAAGAATAAATCAAATGATCAGTGGCTTTTAAAATAATCAGAGAAGTCACATGCTGTCCTTTCTGGGTAATCTTGATTAAGAGTGGGAAGTGACTGACAATGGTGAAGGTAAATCAGGAATGTAAAGTCTTTTGCTAAACATCTAAGAGACTGGTCACTCCCCATTTGAATCCGTTTACAGCAGGACAAAGTTGATATGGGACTGATGGGAGGGGTTGTGTGGAGTTAGGTATTAACACTTGTTTTCTGTTCTGTAGGTTGAGCATAGGGCCTTGAATATGTTAAGCAATGCTTTGCCTCTAAGCTACATCTTCAGCCCCTAACAAGTACTACTAAGGTAAAAGGAGCTGTGGTACAGAGATTTAGAGGCAAAAGTGGGGTTAAACATTTTAAAATGCCCAAAACTTGTGGTTAGAAACCATAGCTGAAAGTAACTTTAAATAGTGTAGCATGGACCAGGTTTACCTTCTGAAAAGAAATCAGGCTATTAGAGGAGTGTGAAAGTATAATCATCCAAGTCACGAGGCATGTCCAAGTACTAACGAGATGGTAGGAAGTGGAGAAGCGTGTGTAACTTACTCTTCTTGTTGCAGAGACAAAATACCTGTAGAGGAGAAAAGGTTGATTTAGCTTGGAGTTTGTGGAGGTTTCAGTGTGTAATCAGCTGGCTCCAAGGCAGGGTGGTCTGACAGACAGGCATCATAGAGGAGAAGCAGTTTATGGCAGGAAGAAGGCAGCACAGCAAGCAAGCAGGACTTCCCAGGTTTTTTCTGCCCCTTTTATACTCTATCTAGGGTGCTGGGATTAGGGTGTCAAATATCAGCAGACTGATTTAGTAATCACACACCATTAATCCCAGCACCTTTAATCCTAGCATTGTACATAAACCAATCACACCCTCCAGAAGCAGCCACCCTGGAAGAGCTTCGCCTATGACTACATGAGGCTTTGGGGGGCCTCTAACTGTAAGCCATAACAGGTCTCCTTTATAGATATGACTTTCATTTTCACTTTGTTTTGATATTATTAAAAATTGATAAGCATTCTGGAGTTATAAGAATCAATGAAAAATGTATTTTAGATGTTTAAGAAGCACTCAGCCTCCAGAAATTAACCTGTAAGAATGCCATAGCAGAAATAATCTGTGGGAAAAATTTTATTCTGGGTGGTTAAATATGAAACTATATTCTATAGGAAGTGGCACCTCCTTTTTATTTTTTATTTTCTTTTGCTTGTGGGTTAAGCCAATTCGTGTTCTGAAAAAGAAAAAGTCTTCTGCTTTGGTATAGACAATGGAATGTGTAAACTTTGAGGTTCACAGGATCAGCGTTTAGTATTCCTGTGAGATTTAGAATTTGGAGAGTATCCATATAGTGGCGTTTTATGTTTTGCTTTGCTTTGTTTTGTTTTCAGGTACTGACGTTTAAATCCAAGGCCTAAATACCGAACTACATCCTTAGACCTTTTCTTATTTTTCTGCTTTAAGACAGACAGTTGCTAAATTGATAACTTGACCAAGTTCTGCTTGAACTTGCAGTCTTCCTGCCTCAGTCTCCAGAGTGCTGGCCTGCCACTATGGTCAGCACACACAGAGGTTTTTAGATGAGGCAAATGTGTGATTTTTTTTTTTTTTTACAGAATCTCTCTTGCTCTCTCCCTCAGCCTCCACTTCCACCCCAAGGTTACCTTGTAAGACCATTTACAAGATGTCTTCCAAATTGATTTGTGGTTAAATGGTAACTAAATAATCAAAGAGCCTTAGACATTCTATTCTGTTCTCTGAACTAGGCAGAAGATTCTGCTATTTCCGGAACTCTCCATCCTCCTCATCCATGTGAATACTGTTCTGCATTGCTATCAAATAATGATTTTGTAAGAAGAATGGAGTGAAAAACTCTGTGACTATGGTTTTCACCACAGCCCTCCCACTAATGATCAACTCATGTAACCGGTCTCAGTTACTATTCAGACTTTTGGAGAAAGAGTTTTGATATTTTCTGCATAAGAAAATACATGTATGAGACACCATTATCATAAAGTCACTGGGTTAGTAGTCTTTTAACTATACATGACTGAAATACCTGTTATAAATTTTAAAAAATCAAGGGTGAGTTATGCAATTAGAAAAGTACATCTTATAAGGAGACAATTTGTACTAGAAAAAATGATTTTTTATTTTGATTCATGTGTTATGATTTTAAGTTTTAGATTTAATCCAAAAGTCTAGTATTAATAATCTTCCCTTTATACATAAGAGGAAAGTTTATAATCAGGTTGGGCTTATCTTTTCTAAAAATAAAAACTAAATTTGTCTTCTGGTTTACAAATTTTCTTTTCACTTGTTAAGTGGAATTTCCATTGTTAGACTTAATATTTTCAGTAGCAGAATTTTTATATTAAAATATCTGTTTATGCAGTTTTCATGTACTCAGAGACAAGACAAGCAATCCATAGAAATAGCTCTTTTCTCTTTAATAACAGAGAATCAGTTGATTAATCTGCCTAGCCCTCTGTCATCATGAACACAGACAACAGAGCTCTCAGTGTTTATAGAACAGGTAACTTTGACTGAAGTTAAAGCACCCAAGAAACATTTTTTGAAACGTTGCTCAAGGAGATAAGGTGCAAGGTGGTGACTTTATTAGGAAAATTCTGAGCCTTTGCAGATGTGAAGACCTTGGGTGAGAAGTCAAAGGATACTAATGACCATGTTTGATTACTTGATAGGTTTCCCTTAAGCAGACCAGGAATATGTACAAGAGAAAATGGATAAAGCCCAGCTACTGTTTTGTGATCTATCTGAAATTGCTTTTATAGCTGTACTTTCAAGATGTAAAATATTATAATATGTTATATTTATAGATCCAACATGGAAGGAGTAGCAGTTAATAAAACAACAGCAAAAGTAATAACATGCTAAAACAGTTTTGGAAAGCCATATTTAGCTAGGTATGGTGTTGCACTTCTGTAATCTCAACTGTTCAAGAGGCTGTGGGTGGAAGATTGTAGGTTTAAGTTCAGACTGGGCAATTTAGTGAGACACCATATCAAAATAAAAATTTTCAGAAAGTTTTGAGAATATAGGTCAGAGATAGAGTACATGATGATACTTTCCAAGACTGCACATGGTTCTATCCATAGTACTTAAAAAAGTAATATCATATCTTGGAATACAAATTTTAATGTTACCAAAGTGATAGACCCAATCATACTATGAAGAGGATTTTCAGATTCATGGCAATCTGTTTATACCTTCTGAGCCAACAGAGGAATTTACTTATGGCTTCAGAAGAAAAACATTCTAAATAGTCCACCCCATCAAAATATTAACTGTATCAGTCAGGAATGTACAGCTGAATGATAAAAATAAAGATCTGTCTGTTATTGCATGCACCAAAAGGCTTTTAGTCATCTAGAATGATTTACAATAGAACAAGTATAAACTCTGTACGAAAAGCTGGCTTTTTGGAAATCTAGTCATAGATAATTTTAAAACACCTTTTCCTCATAACATGTGGAACTTAAATATATTTTCAATAACTTTGGCACTTGTAGTTTGGTAGTTCAGGAAATACAAAGAAGAATAAGACTCAACTTCTTCCCTTAAAACTATTATATCTTACTATTTCTCTAAAAATGGTTGTCTAACTATGGTACATAACAAGGGCTAAACAATGCTTTTTTTTGTAAATCATTTATCTTTTTGCAAATACTTAAAACTATGATTATGAGATCATATTTACCTCTATGATACTCTCCCTTAAAGAGTAAATTTTTTAAAAAGTAATCCAGACCCTATCATTAGGGACTCAAATAAGCAGTATGGTTGATATTACCTAAAAAGTTTCTGGGAAACTAATGACATGATTGGTATATTTATATGTGTGTAAAGGCCTTGCGAGCTGGAAAGATTGAAAGGAATGTGTTGAACTAATTTTAAGGTTAAGTTATGTGTTGAGTTCTTCCAAGGTCAGTCATGTTCTCAGGTATCCTGTAAAGTAAAAAAAAAAAAAAATTAAGTCTTGAATCCTAGTAAAACAAGAACTTGAGTTCAACACGGAACTATTAACAGAGCATATTATGTATTTCATTGCTTACTTTCTACTTGCAGTATGTTCTTGGCATGTAATTTGCCATCTGATTCCAGAGAGTTTGGCCTAGGGTAGTATTCCTTTGTATAATTTTTAATTGAAAGGTGTTTATTTGTTCATTTCAACTCACAATAATTTTCTAACACGTTCAGCATTTAGTAGTACTTTTATCTTTAAAAACCTTAGAATTTCAATAAACTGAGGCATAATTTTGTTTTATTATGTTAATTGTTAATTTTTTCAGTTACACACATTTTAAAGCAGCCATTATTGTAATTTAGAGGGTCTATTTGATATTAGCCCCTATGATACTTTCAGTATCATAATAGAGGCAAAGAATATCATTCTGTTCTGTAATTTAATTGAAGTGTAGTTAATAGATTAAAATACCATATATTTAAGATGTGAACACACACGCACATACAACTGTGAAGTGATTACCATAGTCAAGCTAATTAACCCATTCATTACCTCATGTAGTTACCTTTTCTTGCTTTGATTTTGATGTGGTATCTTCTTAGTTTATAATCTAAATAACTTTTCTCATGTATTGTACTTCCACTTTCCAAAAGTTGTTCAGTTTTTGTTAATAAATCTCTGCACTTTGAGCATTTTCTTCCCACTTCTTTCACCTTCCATCCCCTTACAACCACCATTCTTGCATCTCCTTTAATGAGTTTGCTTTTTCAGATTCTGCACATAAGCAGACAAGCCTGGCTTGTTTTGCTTAGCAGAATGCCCTCTAGTTTTATCTATGTTTCCACAGATGATATGTTGTCTTCCTTTATAAAGATGAAAACAGTTCTATTGTGTATACATGTGTAAAATCATATTATTTTAAATTTTTGTTTTGAAAAGAATGAAACCAAATGAGGAAAAAAACACAATGGGGTCATTCAAAACAAAAGGATGGACATAGTACATAATTTAAAACCACAATACAAGTGATCTACAGTGATTACCATGATGTCCCTTGTTATCTTCCATAGAATTGCCCATATAATCAGGTACAATAAAATTGAACAAAGCAGTACAGAATCAATAAAAACAAAACATTGGAGACATTATAGGACTTCAAAAGAGGGTAATAGTCAAACCAGAATGGGTACTGTAGTGAATCTTATTGTCTTCAGAGTAGTTGCCTATACTGTCAGACTTGATACTATCAACAAAACAGATTCAATAAAATCAGTCAAGACAAGATAGCGATCGAACAAGACAGATCCAAATAAAATCAGGCAAAACAAGGTAAGGAAGCAATACAGGGTTTCAGATTAAATTGATAGGAAATTGAAAATATCCTGCTATCTTTGGAGTAGCTGTCCATGCCGTCAAATCTCGTACAAGTAGACAAACTGGAACAGAATAAAACCAAACTAAACAGAGTGATGAAGGCAATATGGGTTTCAAATCATGATACAAGATTATCAATGTCCTCTGCCTTCCCTATTTAGACAATTACTCCCCTTTCACTTTTCCAGGGTACATTGTACATTTTGTATCCCATTAATTCCTTTAGTTTTTAGATTAGGGAGGCAACCTGCTATTTACCTAAGCGGTTCTAAATCTTTTTATCCCTGTGCTTGATCTCAGGTAGTATCCATTTACCTACAAGAGCCTCCAGGTTTTCCTTCCTTATAGCTGAGTAGTTCTTCATTGTATAAAAGTGTTATGTCTTTCCAACCAATCTGCAGCTGATGGGCAAGCTACTCCCACTTTTTCTGATTCCCTGTCACAAGAGCATTATTTTCTCACCTTTGACTTTCAGTCCATAAACCTCCTTTCAGGTTAAATATATTTCTTACATAGAGCATCTTATTTTTTTTTTATTTTTTATTTTTATCAGTACCGGGGATTGAACTCATGACCACATGCTTGCAAGGCAGGCACTTATTTTGCTGAGCTAAATCCCCAACCCCTATATAGAGCATCTTGATGGACCCTATTTCCTGATCCACTCTGCCTGTGTTTCTTTTTATTAGTGTATCAAGGCCATCCATGTTAGTGATTGTGGCCAATCTTCTCTGCCTCATCACTGCTATGCTATTTTTCTGCTGTTGATTGTCTACTTTTCCCCTTCACTCCACTGTCTGCCCCATTCAGTGAGCCGCCTCTGTTGCTGTTCTTGAAACCATAGTCATTTTTTTATCTCTCTCTAGAATGTCCTTCAGTATTTTTTGTAGGGTTGGATTGTTGGTCACAAACTCCCCCAGTTCCTTTTTGTCATGGAAGCATCTTGTTTCGCCATTAATTTTGAGAGATAGTTTTGCAGGGTACATCAATCTTGGTTGGAGATTTTTTTTTCAGGGTTTGGAATACTTTGCTCCAAGCTCTTCTTGATTTGATGGTTTGTGTCAAGAAGTCTGTTGTGATTCTAATGGGTTTTCCTTTATAAGTGATCTGTTTCCTTTCTCTGACAGTGTTTAATATTCTGTTCTTGTGTTGAATTCCTGGGATCTTGATTATTATGTATCTGGGTGTAGATCTTTTTTGGTTACAGCTGGCTTGAGTTCTGTATGCCTCATATATCTGGATAACGTTTCCTTTTCCTATGCTTGGGAAGTTTTTTTTAATTACTTCTGTAAATAGCCTTTGTATTTCATTTGTGTTTACCCCTGCTTCTTCACTCACATATTTTATTCTTAAGTAATAGATCCTCTTGCCATCTTCTAGCCTTAGTATTGTTACTTCCTGGTTCCTTGTTATTTTTGAGAGGTCTTTCCTTTTGCAATCACATGTTGCTAACCTGTCTTCGAGGTATGATAGTCTATCGTTAGTTTCTTTCAGGCAGTTTTGCCAGCTTTCAATGGAGTTTTTAATTTCCTGGTAGTCTCTTTGAATCTGTTTTGTGTATTCTAGATTTTTTTTATAGTCTTCATTGACGGTTTCTCTCCTTTTTCTATGCCCCTCCATTCTTCCATCTGTGTCTTCTTGAGAGGTACTTAGCATTTCTTTTATTATTTTTCTCATATCTTCCTTTACTTGTATTAGAATTTCTGTTTTTAGTTCTTTTATACTGTCACAAAGATAATTCTTTATGTCAGATGCTGCCTTTTCCAACACCACAGGTGCACAACCCCCAATCTCTTTTGTGTTTACCTTCCCGGGGCCAGTAGTGTTTGTGTTGGGGACTGGAGATTTCCGTTTGTTTGTTACTCTTGGCATGTTTCTGGTTTCCTCCAGATGAGTGGACAGTGGAGGTCCCTGACATTTCCTGTATTGGACACAATTACTCTGAAGCATGCTGGCAAGGGATCACTGCCCTTCCCAGTCTACTGATGACTGCTGAAGTAAAAGCTGGGGCAGGGCAGGTTGGCCCCTACCTTCTGAGCTGGTCAAACTCTGGAAGTCTTCACCACATTGGTGTGTGCTGCACGGACAGGGCTGGCTAGGGATAGTTTCAGGGAGACCTTGTCCTTTGCTATTGGATTGCGCAGAGGCCTGACTCAGACCAATTCTCACCAATCAGCATGCTTTGTACTAGGAGTGGCTGACTAAAGCTGCTGCAGTTCTGGTTCCAGGCTTATCCTGCCCAGTTCCAAAATATCATGAGGGCAGTCACCCACACCCACAGGAGAAGTGATTTCCCAACACTCACTGCAAGTTGGTACAGATCTCTGAGCTGAGTGCTGCTCTCCACTCTGCCACTCCCCTCTGGAACCGCTTCTTCCTGCCCAGGCCCTCAGGTTCGCCAACGCCCAACTTCACCACATCCATGTGTCTTTGGATTCCAGTGGTGTTTCATACACAATGGGACTGGCTCCAGTGAGAGCGAGTCTGGGTACAACCTTCTGTTCACGATTTTCTTTTCTTTTATTTCCTTTCTTTTTTTCTTTTCCTTTAGTTTCTTCCTTGGTTGAGAAGATCCATCTCCCTCCATCTGGTCTTCTCCAGGATGTTTTATTCCAGCATCTGAGTTGTTTCTCTCAGAAAGGCTCCCTATTTTGCTGCTTATTGATCCACCATCTTCCCATTGTCCAAATTACATTTTCTTTACTGCTTCATTCATAGATTTATTTCATATGCTATTATTTAAATATGTTACTTGTGCCCCTAAAATTTATGTTCAAATTTAGTATCTGCTATGAAACATTAAGAAGTGATGCCTACTTGGACTTTGAGAAGTGATTAAAGGACTTTATTCTCATAAACAAATCAATCTGCTATGATATTAGTGGCTTTGTGGATTATATAATCAGTGGATTTGTAATGAAGTAAGTTTACTAGTGTTTTAGTTACTTTTCTGTGATTGCAGACACAAAATACCCTGTGTTTTCCCCCAAAGTTAAAGGGAGAAATGTTTATTTAGCTCAAAGTTTGTAGAGGTTTCTTTCAGTCCATAATCAACTCATTCCAAAGCAGAGCAGACAGATCATGGTGGCCAGAAGGTAGCAAAGTGGCAAGAGAAGGGAGACAAGACTTTTTCTGTCCCTTATGCTGTATGCAGACTATACGCCCTAGGGACAGTGTAGTGCTCATATCCTCAATCCTAGCCAGAACTATGTTAAACCCAATCTGTGGACTAATCTCACACCCTTAATCCAAGCATTACAGAGTATAGATTCAGCCACTTAGAAAAAATTCCTATGACCACATGAGGCTTGGGGGTGAGTTATACAGGCACAAACCGTAGCAACTAACTCACTGCTCTGAGTATGCCATAAATGTCCTGCAGTGCCATAGAACTGTGAGACCAAGAAACCCTGTTATCAAATGCAGCCTCTTGACCTTGAGCCAGAGTCAAAAGAAAACTCTTTTGTTTAAAATTTATCCAATCAGTGATATTGTGTTATTAGTAACAGAAAACAGACAAACTATGTCTTGGCTATTGTGATCCATACTATCATGAACAGAATACAAACATCAAGATAACTCATTTTACATATATATATATATATATATGCTTAATACAGATAATATTTAATTATAAATATAATTATAATGGTTTGGCAAAACATGAAAGATTTAGATGATCTGAAGAGAAACCAGAGTACAATGGCTTGGATTCAAAGTTATTCAAATGAACACTAGCAAGTCATTTCACTTGACTGTGTATATATCTCATTGTTTAATTATCCTATTTAATGAATTCTTCATTTCTTTATTTTATCATTTTCTCCTTCCAAGTACTCACACTAAGAAAGCAAAAAAAAAAATCTTAGAGGCCTATAGAGTTCCATATTTTAATGTTTTCTTCAAGAACACATTTTGTTAACTCACAAAAATATTCAACACTAATAATGCAGTTCTTACTTTAAGTCCAACAAACTTGCTCTAAACTCTTGACAGATAATTCTGAGAATTAATTTAAACATCTTTTTGTATATTGTATAATTGGCAGTTCTTTTTTTCAGTTTTTAAGGGAATTTTTGGTGCTGTCCACAATGGCTGTTCAAATTTATATTCTATGGAAAGTGTTTAAAGATTCCTTCTCTGCACATCTTTACCAACACCTGTTATGCTTTGTCTCTAATAAAAGCCATTTCTAAAAAAGTGTGTAGTGACATGTCATTGTGTCTTTAACTTATGTTTCACTCATGTCTTCTACTGTTAAACATTTTTTATGTTCCTGGGGATCATTTGGAAATTATCTTGAAAACTTGCACTTCAGGGGTTTTGTCGCTTTTTAACTGGACTGATGTATTTGCTTTTTAGTTGTTCAATTGAGTTTATTAGGTAGTTTGTATCTCAACTTTATCAGATGTAAGATTTACAAACATTTTCTCTCATTCCTTAGATTATATCCTTATTAGGTTGATCTTTCTTTTTGTTCTGGTGAAGTTTTTCAGTTTGTCGCAATCTTATTTACATATGCTTTACTTTTATCCCTGTGCTTTTGAGATCTTACCTGAGAACAAAAACATGAGCAACTTTAATCTCATGAAGTAATTCATTATTTTCTTTTAGTATTCATATGGATTATGGTCCTCCATTTAAGCCTTTAATGTGATTAGGTATGCAAAATTGAGCCTGGATGCTAGGCTCAATCGATGACAACTCTGCAATGCAAACGTCATATCAAGAGGTCCATCTAAAATTTTTTAAATGGTCCTCATCATGTTATGTGATTTAGTGACTTAAATCCTGATTTGAAACTTAAGAACAGTGTGAAACTCTGGTCCTTTCTGAACGCAAACACTGAAATCAATCATTGTCACAATTTAGCCCAGACTTATGCTTGAAAATGCCCATTCACACCTGTCAAAAAGCTTCCCTCACTGAGTAAAGCTGGTGCTCATGCATCTGGATTACATGCTATTGCTAAGTAACAGTTTTATCCCCACATCATTTATGTAGGGATAACCTCTATTCTTCAAACCATCAGGTTCTAACAACTTACACTTGATATTTACACTTCTTAATGTCCTCTACTAGAACACAAAGTGTCAAAGAATAAAATTTTTGCCTGTTTTGCTTATCATTACCTGAAAACATAAGCAGCTTAGTAAATATTTTTGTGTAAATGTATGTGATTTATTAAATAAAGTTCATATCAGAGAAGGTAAGACTAACAAGGAACTGGATTATTTGCTAATAGTGGAAGAATTTAATAAATTAGAGATAGTTCATTGTTCAAACACAACACCAAACAGTTATAAAGCATTTATAAGAAGTATACTCTGAGTTCTGAAGTGTGGAAATTTTGGTGTAGCTAAGCTATCCCACTGGCTCCTGTCCCATGCTAGGCAGAGGTGTGATGGTCGTGCTAGCCTTCTTGCTTCTATCCCTTAGATGAAGTGAATGAGACAGTAAACCTAGCAGTGCCCAATGTACCATAGAGAAAGCTAAAAATAGTACCTTCATTTTAAAAAATGTTAAGATTCACAGTCTTCCCACCTTCTAACATTTTACTAGTTAGTCCTAACTTCTGACTATAAATTGAATTAGATAATTGATGAAGTGACCTTTGAAAAATGAAAATGAAACATTTAATCCCTTGTATTTCCATAAACATATAAGCTGTTTATTCAAATAAAGTACTTGTCATCATTTTATACTCACTTATACACTGAAATGTTTCCCAGAGCTAAATCTTAAGAATTTTTACCACCACCTACTTACTATATGTCCAGTGTAATCATCATGTGATTTCTCTACTGTCTTTACCTATTGCATAGTCTAAAATATTCACCAAATAATTGTCACCATCTTTAGGGTTGCAAAGCTATCTTCTGAAATGCGTACCACTTTCTTCTGTAGTCAGCAACAATTATCGTTATAATCAACAGTAATAAGTAATAGTAACTCATATTCTAAGGAGGAGCTGGAAGAAAATAATCTGGGACAGTAAAGACCTCTGGGACGATGAGAATCATGGTGTGCCTGGATTGTTTAAGATTATGAATAGTTCCTAAGATAGGGTTCCAGGCTGAGGTGAAGAATTAGTTCTGATCAGAATGGCAGGTCTTTGGGGATTGGGTGGGTAGAACAGAAAAAAAGTCCAAGCTTATTTTATTACATTTTAATTTGGGAAAGCCAAAGTCTCATTTCAATTAAACTTCCACTGTGATGTAAGTGCTGTTAAATATGTGGAAAGTCCAAAGGTATTTGTCATCCTTTTTCATTACGACAGCAGTTTATGAGCTCCATTATCCAGACAAAGAAGTGATGCATAACATACACAACAGACTTGTTGACGCTCCTTCCCTGATCGAAATGATCACAGAACTTTAGTTGTTAAATGACATCTTGTGCCCATCTGACAACTTTCCTTTTGGAAGAAAAGCCTGGCATAGCCTTGACGGAGTGAGGAAACTAATATTTAACAATTTGTGCAGAGGCTTTGCTGCTGCTTTCAGGCTCCACCTGTTTAACCTGTTCTTTGCCTCCATCCTTTTCATTTCCGCCAATACATCCAAACTGAAGACAGGAAAATGCACTTTCAATGAAACCTGTGAACCCAAGGGAGCACCGGCTTCTCCAGAGAGTTTTTGAGGCAAAAGTATGCAAGCTTTAAACTGCTCATCAGAATTTAATTATTGAAAAGCACTCAGAAATCTTGGTTTGAGGATGCTATATACTCACTGATGCATTTTTATGACTTCACAAGAAATCTATTTTCAAGAACTGAGCAAATGACATTAAGATGGGTCTACAATGTGATTTTTTGTGATGTTTTATTTAATAAGCATTCATTGAAAACTCACTAGGTCCAGGAATTGGAAAGTGAGTGTAAAAAATATGTAACAGTTATTCCTCAAATCATAAGCAAACAAAAAAGAATTATGGCACAATAAGTTATATTTTGCATTAATTATTTTTTTATTTCAGAAAAAAGAAAACAGAAAAAAAGGGTAGAAGTGATACAGAATTTGAACAAAAATGACATTAAGAAATCATCTCTAGTTGATCTTGAGGCTTTTATAGGTAAATGGAGGCAACTTGAGACTATCCTCATAAGTGAAATAAATCAGACTTACATTTGTAAACATTGTATTATCTCTCTAGCATAAAAATAAATAATAATAATAAACTGAAAGAGTAATAAGATCCAAAATGTATAATAGACTTTGTAATAATGGAAAGACATATCAACTAGAGTTATATTTTGTATAAGTTATTGAAGAAAGCATGCTATCATGAAAAATGGGACTACTGGCATCGGCATTTCTTGACTACTTCTGTCTAAAAGAAATAAAATCACTTCTGTAGCTATAAAGTTTGACACAAGGAGATAGAGGGAAGGAGTGGAGTGGAATCTTGCAGTAGAAGAGGGTGAAATGATTGGATGTGAAGGGCAAGTTTATTTGACGACCTGGGATTGAGGACCCAATGAGAGCCAGGAGTGTTTCTGGCTCTTAGAATGTTGTGATGTGAAACCTATTTGTAAGTCTTAGGAACCAACTAGAGGTATCCAAGGGACAGACGACCAAGATTGCACTCCAACAGGCAAGATTCTCCTTTGTTACTAACATGTAAACTCCAGTGTCTTACGTGTCCAATGGTTGAAGGATGCAGATTTTCATAGTAACTAGGATGGGATAGTTTATAGAGATGGCAGGGAGCTGTCCAGATTAAATATGATTATAAAACATAAAGGCATGTTTATTGTATCGGAGAGTTGGAGCTGTTTCTTTAATCCTTTTGCATAACATGTGGGGTCGTAGAACGAGGAGAAAGTAACCAGAAGCATGCGAACAGAAACGAAGCAATCACTACTCTAGAACAGAGAACATTTCAACATGTTGCCTCCATATCATACCCTAAAATAGCTAACAGTCTTGACTCCCGGGATTTGAACAATAGGACACTTCTAAATCCTGAATCACAATCTGTAATATTGGCTAGTTAATTTTAGCTCACTCTTTCACCTGAGAAACATACATCACGATTTCTTCGTATAAAAATGAATGTTACCTATTCCATTTCTTTATTTAGGGATAAGATTGAAACAAATAGTCCCTTAGGTCATATTAAGCTTATGGGGAATACACTGATAATTATATTGAATGAATAGTTTCTCCAGGAACACTTATGATATTGCATAGCACAAACTAACACAAATTACATTTGTAGCCTTCACATCTGCTTATGGAAATTTCTGGGTCATAGAAGGCTGAGGTAAGAGAAGTTGAGACATTCATTTACTCAACAACAACCTATTTGTATCATATTACAGCCTTCCTAGCAGCACAATTACTATTAGATTTCTCCCTGTCAGTTCTGACTTGTTCATGTTCAACATGCTTCCAATATTAAGAGTTTGTATTTACATTTTCCTTTCAAATTTTCTCATCTAACTTTTGATTGAAATTCTTCACTGAACCATCCAGGGACCCTTGATTGCCACCACAGAGATTCATCTTTCGTACATTTAAGCAAAATGAAGTTTCTTGGAAGGGTATCAGGGTTCACAGAGAAATGAAAGAATAGAGAAATAATGGGGAAAGTAAGGCAACCTAAATGCGTAACACGCAGAGTGGCAGCCCCATTTCTTTAGATCATTTATGGAGGCAGTGAGGACTTGAGATATTTCATTTTGTGTGTGTTTCTCTGTATTTTATACTGCAGGGATAAATTTGTGCCATATGTTCACCCAGAGCATAGTCTATAAAGTTACTGACTTTCACACTGATTCTAATAGAGTCACTTCTTCAAAATGAAGTGAAAGTGTTGTTTGGAAGGAGAAATTGATGATGGCTCAATAAAAGATAAGTATACAGCGATTTCTTCCTGGCCTTGGGCCTTTGCCAGCTGCTAGTCCTTTTACATTGTCGGTTCCCATGATAACCTGTTCAGGTCACTGCTCTTCCTGCTGTGCCGATTTGACACAGCCTCTGAGCTTCGGGTTCTTTTCCTCATGCTCGACATTCTGTATCATTCAATGGTGATAACAACCAAACCAGAAAATTGAGGCATAGGATATAACAAAGCCTGCTTTTAACTCTGAAAAAAAAAAAAACAGTATACGTAATCTACATATATCTATATCTATATCTATATGATGCTATTTGAAATAAATTCAAATAAATGTTTCCTTGGGACCATCTAGGTCTGGAATTGTCCCCAAAAGACCTTTGCAGGCTCCAGAAGAAGCAGTCCATTGGGTTAATTGAATCTATTTTTCCTAAAGGTCCGATGGTTATTTCCAAATTTCAGATCCTGTCTTACTAGATATTAGCTATGTGGGTCCCCCTTGAAGAAAGTATTTGTTTCTGAGTCATTCAAAAGACATTTATTTAAATTAATATTTATTTTCTAAGGTAACAGTATAAAATTTTTTGTATCTTTTTGTAAACAACTCACCAACTTCTTCATTCAGCTTTATAATTCTTATAATTTGTACTTCATATATAATCAACAAATGAATACATTATTGCTGAAAAAATAATTCATACAGAAGTGGCTCACTCCCACCCCGCCAAACCCACTCTGTCCCTGCAGAGTTCTTTCTCTTGTTTACGCTTTCACCCACATAGCTCCTGAGAGTCTTAAATTTGTACCACTCACACATACAGAGTCATGCACAGATCATCTATATTGTGTGATTTGAAAACACTAATTTGACTATTTTTATATTACTGGGATCATCATTTGAAAATGTTTTACTTTTTATACTTTAAATCAGCAGAGTGCCTGGGAGAGCTTCCTTACCATTCTGTATAGAACTTACATCCACTCTCTTTCTACAAGCTTACAGAAGGCTTGTTAAATATGACTCCTTTTCTTAGTCCTCGCATGATGTTTGAAAACATTAATATGATGACAGTTTTATTGCTTAAACCTTCCAGCGTTAAATCCCGGTGTCTTATGTGATCTGCGTTTGGCTTTCCCTAATGTAGCCCCTGCACCTCCTTCCATCTTTCTACTATGCCTTATTGCTCCTATGCCAGAATTTCTGTACCTTGCTCTTATTCTGACAAACTCGTTACATTCTGCTCAAATGCTCATGACCCTGCAGGCCCTCCCTGGGCAGCACCCCTCTATTCCTTCTTTCTCCCCTCTCATCTACTTACATTGCTTAAAGTCAATTTCCAGCAGCTACAAATGATGTTACATATTGTTTTGCTATTGTTTGTTGCTGTCTGTCTCTCCAACCACGTGGGCTCTAAAAAGACATGGATTTTGTTTATTTTTTCTCACCATCACATCCCCAGAAACCAAGAATAGATGTGCATATTCATTGAGCATTACTTGGATGATTCGGTATCAGTCATTTTAACTGCTCTGTAGTATTCCACTGAAAGTCTCTGGTTTTTATTCTCCCCTTCCAGCATGCTAATTCTTTCATTTTAATGCCATTACAAGTAGTACTACATGAGCATACAGATAGTTGTAAAATTTGGAGGTAGGAATGGGCTGTGATGCTGTTTTGGAATAGCATGGGAAGGAATTTTGATGGTAGCTTACAAGGTTTACTGTTTGATCTAAGTGGCGAGTACAAGAAAGTTTGTTTTAAAATAATTTATTAAATATTCATTTGCTACATCTGACTTTCTGCATTTAAATGTAATAGTTATAAGGATGAAGAGAAAGAGGCAGAAAGATTGATAGCTTTTAAGTTTCATTGTTCCAACTCAAACCTCAGCTTCCTGGCGTATGGAAGCAGTGGTTATCCCAGAGTACACAGGTCCTCAATTTTCCTGTCTATCAGACTTAAATTGCTAATGTGACATGTTTACCTCTCTAAAAAGATCACATAACAAATAGAACAATCATTTGAGATTGTCTTTACTTAATGAGTGAACATGAAAATGAAAGAACCAGAAAACATTAAGGTGGTTTCTCCTTATGTCTGGGAAAGTGACGCATGAAATGAAAGGACTTTGAGTCAGTCCATGGCACCTGGAATTTATGTCTGAGAGGCAAAGCCTGACAGTCACTTCAAAGTACTTCTCATTGTCGCCTTGGTCAAAATTTCAGTAATTTAAACAAAGTTTTCATCAGTCATTGACAAATACAGTTCTACCTATATTTATTTATTATCGCTCACTCTACTTACCTGCAGGTAAACCTGTTTGACCTCCTAAATTATTATGATCTGAGTGGGGCTTACATTGGTCTAAAACCTTACACTGGTTTTAATCCCAGTGAAAAGACACAAACCCAGACCAGACTCTCGGCCTCGTTTCGAGAGTAAAGATTTAGCCTGTTACTGCTAAAAAAACCAAAAACCAAAAAACAAACAAACAAACAAACCAAAAACCAGGGACCAGAACCAATCACTTTTTTCCTAGTGTTTTTAAAACATTAGAAAAGACATATATGGACATTTGGCACTCCTT
The DNA here is from genome assembly GCA_004027455.1 of Hydrochoerus hydrochaeris. NCBI lineage: Eukaryota > Metazoa > Chordata > Mammalia > Rodentia > Hydrochaeridae > Hydrochoerus > Hydrochoerus hydrochaeris. The sequence continues at coordinate 59,150 of PVLA01009337.1, read as the reverse complement.
CCTCTGACCTAAATCTCAAACTTTTCAGTTTAAAAGTGCACATACTAAGTCAAGAACAATTTAAGAAAAATCCTATCTGAGGAATTTTGAATATAAATACATTAAAGACCTCATATTTGAACAGGCAATTTTTTCATACTCAAAATTAAACAGTTTTATAGTATCTTATTTCCTAAAAGTAAATATCATTACCTTTTCCATCAAACCAATCATGGGAAGGCACTCACAATTTCTAAGTTGTGGAAACACTTAACTACATAAAGGACAAAATTAATTGCTCTTGAACATACTTCAGTCCAATTCTTTAGCAGAATGTCTTATATTTAGGTCAACAGAATATGGTAATACTAAAAAGTAGCAATATCATGAGAAGCCATCACTTTTTTCTCATTGAGAATGAGTCATTCAAACTCTAAGATTTCAACTATTCTTACAAGTTTTTGGGAAAAACCCTACTATATGGATATATATAAGGCATGATTTTAAAAAATGTAAACATTGCTAATTTGAACAAGTTTGGGAGAAAGTTTGTTGACAGGGACTTATTTTTCAATTTATTTTTTGTTGGAATGTTTTAATCCCAGTGAAAAGACACAATCCCAGACCAGGCTCACAGCCTACTTTTAAGAGTAAAGATTTAGTCTGTTAATGCTTTTAAAGAGAAACAGTGGGCAGAACCAATCACTTTTTCCCAGCGTTTTTAAATCATTAGAAAACATTTAGATCTCTTGATGTTATTGTTATTTATTGATTTATTTTTCTATCCTTCACAAGATTAAAAGAACTGCAGCATTTCAAGCAACTCATTTCCCCTCCTAAGACTTGCTTATTATGTTTCTTGCAGTAGCTGGTTACCAAGGTTAAGTATGTATAGCTTTGTGTTCTTTTTGATGTAAGAATCAATCCACTATAATCCACTGAACTGGGCTTAGAGGAAGCTGAAATTCCAAATCCTGGCATATACTCCAAAGTGAAGTATTTCCCTAAGTTGTCATTTATGTGATGGATATCCACCTGAGGATTTAAATAAGACAAGATTTTACTGCTTGTGGCAAGCAATTCTTGTAATAGAAAATAATTTTCCTCTTGAAGCAAATACACTATGGATGCACATCATAGGATGTACATTATTTTTTCTTTTCTTTGGCTAGGAGCTCCTCAAAGGCAAGGTCTATGACTTATTCATGCCTGAATCTTTAAAAAGTTGTGTTACTCATATAGAGTACGTGCTTCATAAGTGTTTTTTTTTTTAAATGGGTTGCTCATGAGTTTTTTCTAGGAAAGAATTGGATTTAGAACCATGTTGATATACAACAAGTAAATGGCCTTTTCTTTAATACAATATATATTTAACTTATTAATATGTTATATACTGTTTTAGGTTAAAAATATGAGCAGAAATAAGATATATCTTACTGTTAAACATGAAGCACATAGTGATAATTGTCATAATATAATTATGATAGAAAATAATTGAAGGGAGTTAATAGTTTGAAGATATTTCTAGAAAAAAGGGGAATAATTTTAACACCAATGGTAAAGTTAACTGATAAGTATTTCTGAATTCTGTATTAGATACACTTCTAGACAGACTTCTAGGGGGACTGCAAGAGAGCGATGTGGGTTGGGGATGTAGTTTGGGAAATGCTACTTGAGGTCATGTAGTCAAATGAAAATCCACCAAGAAGGAAGTGAGAGTTCTTGAGTGTTATAATTTGTCTACATGCACCCCCAAAGCCTCATATAGTCATGGGTGCAGAATCTCACAGGTGACTAAATCTGTTGTAATTAATGGATGTGAGTGATTTGCTTGTTATAGTGCAGGTAGCCTGCACAAACAGTATAAGGGACAGAAAAAGTTTTCTCTCTCCCTTTTTGTTCTTTCCATTTGCTGTCACCTGCTTGTCATGAATTACTCTCTTCTGTGAAGCCATTCTGCCCCTGGAGCCAGTCAATTATGGACTAAAACCTCTACAAATTGTGGGCTAAACAAACCTTTCCTGACTTAACTTTGAGCATTGATTATTTTGTCTCAGCAGAAAGAAAAGTAACTAAAACACTGGGGAAGAGTCAGGGGTGGAAATTCAAACAATATTAGGACAATAAGAAGAACACAATGTAAGAGAAATCAAGAAAAAAGAAACTCAAATACGAATCAGTGGTGTGAAATACTGATGCTATGTGGAAAAAGATCACTGTAGCTAGTGATAAATGGTAATCTTAACCCTAAGTAAGATCAGTGTCTATTTCTGGAGATGGAAATACAATATACCCTACATTATAGTGAATGTTGGTTTAATATTTCTTCAGTCATCACAAGGGTATTATGTTAGCTTCTAACCCAGCAGGTGTGTTTATTTCAAAGTTCAATTCTTGTTTTGAAATGGTTCAGTTCAGGTCTTAAAGATAAAACTTACATCCAGAAAATATAAAAAAGGGTATTATGTTAAAATTTGTAGGAAGAACTAGGTTATTAGCTCTGAATCACTGGTGCTTAAAAATATGGAAAATTGTAATTTCTGTTCATTCTTAAGTTGATTTGATAAATTTTCAAATTATAGTCCTTATAGACCTACAATTTAACATTTTTAAATGAAAAATAAATAAAACTGATAATACAGAATTTCAAAACAAAAGAGTAGATTAACAGTGGTTAATATGTTGCCTATTGTTATCTTAAAAGTAGTTGTTCTAATCACAAAACATAGGCAGGAAAAAATTATCAAACAATGAAAGGACAAACTGTTCTTTTTGATGAACTAACAGAAATTTGTAGTATAATTATCTATCTTATATAATCTTGAAACCACTCAAAAGAATAAACACCTGGGATAGGGGCCAGGAGAAACATTTATTTTTATGAATCTTGTTTGTCTCATTTTTTAAAATGTGAGGTGCACAATAGCAGAATCTGCTTTAGTTTGCTCACCTTTGTGTTGCTATTGCAGTGCCTGCTAGGTATGATTTAGCACTTCATAGAGAAGGTTAAATGACCCTTACATTGACTGTGTTTACTGTTTTTATCTGCACAAAGGATCAGTTCTTAACACTTATCTATTATAAGTCCTTTATTCTTGAGTTATAATGCATTTAGTTATGTGTTTTTCACATTATAGAATCACATGGTTCAAATCATTAAAATATTTGTTCCTCAAAGTAGGAAAATCCAACGACTCCTCACATAGAATAGCAAAATCAAACTCCAAGACTTCCTCTAAAGCCGTGGGGTGTCTCATAATGTTAAAGGAGCCTGGTTCAACTAATGATTAGGCAGTGCTTCTTCTTTGCAGTGAGAGTTGGGCACAAGTGTTATAGCATGGAAGAAAAGTAGTGAATGCCAAGAACCAACGAAGCAAAAATCTCTCATTCTGGGTGGAGAGGGAGCAATAAAATGAAAGAATTTTACACTATCCACTCTCAATTTCTCCCTCATAGTATTTCTGCAAATCTTGGAAGTATAAATCTTCAGAAGTATACAATTTTGAAGACAACATATCTCCAATTAAAAAAGGATATACTCTTCATATCTTTAAAAGGACTTTGAATTGCCTACTTCCTCCTAAAAATAATTCTTGTATTTCTTGATAAGTTTAGGGGTTGAATATACAGGATATGCATGTTTCATCCTCTAATATGCAATAAAATTTCAAGAAGGGAGCTGCTTAATCAAACAAAGACAATACGATGAGAGAGGCAACACAGGCATGAGCAAAGGTGGAAAACGGGGAGCTGTACTTAGTGAGGGTCCTGGCGTGTGTAGAGGAGGCTGAAAATGTTGACAGAAGAGAAATCGAAGGCAAGCACAGTCTTCTGGTAGCACTGGAGATAGAAAGGCTTTTACTCTGCTGCAGATACCCTAGACAACTTGATTGAGGAGTACACAAAGGGAGCCCTGAAGAATTTACCTGAATTACATACACAAAATGATTAGTACAATCGACCATCCTTTAAAGCTCTCTTCTCCATCCCTTTTGGCCGTTTTGCTCACTATATAGACCCAGAGTCAGAGAAAAGCTGGATCCATGGAGAAGGAAATATTGTGAAAATGAAAGACTAGAATCTGTATTTAGAAGCAGAGAACAAGAAATGCTACACTGCTATGGAAATCAGAGATGCGGGATATCGACTTCTAGAAATTTAGTAAAATGAGGTAGGAATAAGTTTTCTGAATGTCTTCCACAGTGTATGAAGTCATACATTATGTGGATGTTTTAAAACATGTAAACTAATTCGCATTGCTGACCAATTATTTTTAAGGCTTTAAGATTACAGGTATACTCACTGTAGTCAGACACACTATATAAATACTCTTCATTTTCTATTATATCCAACCTTTGTTTCACTCTTAGCATAAATCTTTGAAAGCAGAATAAGTTCCTTTTAGAAAAATATACACCATTAGATATTTTAATCATAGAAATTAAAAAATGTTATTTAGTATAAATGTAGTCATTTAGTGTGTAAAATAGGTCCATTAAAAACTTTACAATAAGGTAAATAAAAATAAGTATATAGCCTTAGTTGACTATTGAAATGACACTTTCATGTTCTCATTGCTATTTTTGCTTTTGAATTTATGAGACTTTCCTCCATTTTCTAACTGTGATTGCCATTTTTTATAAGCACAGTGTTCTAACATTCTTAGACACCTGTTTTGTGTGTGAGCTAGGTATTTTCTTCACTTACTATTTATGTTTATTTAAAATTTAGAATGAAAAATTAAAGTGCCCTTATCTTCCCTTCCTATCCCGTTGTTACAATTTCTTCCAGCACTTTAGTGATTTATTCAAATTTATTTTCCATATTTCTAAACAGATTCTGTTTTGGGGTGGGTATATGTTTGCATTGCATAATGATTATATTCATTGTTGAAAGTTAGTGTGTATATATCTTTCACATCTTGATTTATTTTTGTCCTCTTCTCTTCTTTCTCCTCTTCCCTCCATCTCTTGGATCCCTTCATATTCAGACAGACAGACAGACAGACAGACAGACAGAATTTTGTACATGTTTGAAGTACTCAATAATTATATTCCTTGTAGAAATGACTCTATCTATCTATCTATCTATCTATCTATCTATCTATCTATCTATCCATCTATCTATCCCAATTCTCCCCCTTTTTAAAATCTCTTCCCTCCCTTTCCTTGTCTTCCATCTCGTTTCCTTTCCCATGTGCTAAAGATCTATCTCCTTATTTCCTCTTGCCTGTTTTTCACTTTGCTGTTTATTATACTGTAGCTTTCTTACATAAGAGAAACTATAAGATACTTAACCTTTGTGTCTATTTCACTTAACATTGTGATCTCATGATTCATACATTTGCCTACAAATGACTCAAGAATATGGTAGAGTATGGTCCATAGTCTCTATATACAACATTTAACTTATTCATTCATCTGTTAATTGGTCTTTTCCAATATTTAGGTGGCCTGAATTGTGCTGCTGTAATAGTGGATATGCATGTATCACTGCAATAAAGTGTCTTAATTGTTTTAGGAAGAAAACTAGAAAGAGAATCACTGGGTCAAAAGGAATTTCTACTTTTAAGTTTTGAGGATTCTCCATACTAATTTCCACAGAGGTTGTACTAATTTACTATCACACCAAAAATTGAGCAGTTTCTTTTTCCCCACCACATCACAAGCATGTTATTAAATTTCTTGAAGACATCCATTGTTTCTGGAATGAGATGGAATCACAGGGTTGTGTTAATCTCTAGTTCTCAAATGGCCAGTGGTTTTGAATCTTTTTCATATACTTATTAGCCATTTGCAGTTCTTTTCTGAGATGTGCATTCAGTTCATTGCCCTAATTTTTGATTGGGGGTAATTTGGACATCTAATTTTTTTTGAGTGGTTAATATATTCTAGACATTAGTCCTTTTTCTTGGGAACAGTTGGCAACTATTTTTTCCCATCTTGTAGTTTGTCTCTTCACTCTGTTGGTTGTTTTTCTTGCTATGTACAATATTCTAATTTGATATAATCCCATTTACTGATTTTTGTAATTATTTCTTGTGCAACTGAGGTCGTCTTTAGAGAGTCCTTCCTACAACTATGTTTTCAAGAATTTTGCCTATTTTGTCTTCTGGCAGACAATTTGCATTTACTTCCTGACTTCAGTTAATTTCCAAGTGTTTGATGTTACTGTGAAAATAATTGTTTTTCTAATTTATTTCTTTGTTAGTTTATTTATTGATGTACAAGAATGCTGCTAGTTTTTGCATGTTAACTTTTTTCTACTGTCAAAGTACTGAATTTGGTTATTAATACCTAGAGTTTTTTTTGTGGAAATGTTTTAGGTACTCTATGTTGAAATTATGTCCTCTGCAAATAACAGTAATATAACTTCCTTGTTCCCTATACACATCCTTTTTATATCTTTCTTTTGCCTAACTACTTTGACTAATGTTTCAAGAACTATATTGGACAGGAATGACAGTGGCATCTTTGTTTCATTTCTGATTCTGAGTGACAGCTTTCTGATTTTCCCCATTTAATATAATGTTGGGCATTGCTTTTCATTAATGGACTTTACCAGACTGAGATAAGGTCCTTGTATAATTTTCTTCATGGTTTTGTCATAAATAGATGTTAAATTTTGTCAAAGACTTTTTCTGCTACTGAGATGATTTCTCTGCATATATTGAGATGCTTTTGTGAGCTTTGTTCTTGTTTATCTTTAGGAAGTATATTACATTTCTTGATTTGTGTTTTGAATCATCCTTGCACCCCTGGAATGAATCTTTCTTGTTAAAATATATAATCTTTTTGATGATATTTTGCATTCTGTTTGCCTGTGTCTTCCTGAGAATTTTAACATTTATGCTCATAACAGTGATTGGCCTGTATTTCTTTTCCATTTCTTTTTTCATTTTTTTTTTTTTTTTGGTTGGGTTCTCTTCTGTTTTCAGAATCAGGCAATGTTAGCTTCCAGAAGTGAACTTGAGAGCAAGCCTTCCTTTTTCATTTCATTAAAGATTACAAGTAATTAAGCTTAGATATTGGATTTTTCTTATTTTCATGTCTTTTTGTTTAGCATTGTTAGTTCATATGTACATCAGAATCTCCATTTCTTCTAAATTCTACATGTCATTAGCATACATTTCTCAAAATAGTAATCAATGATCTGGATTTTAGCAAAATCTATTGTGATTTTGCCTTTTCAATTTCTAGTTGTATTGATTGGATATTTTCTTTTCTTTTTTTCACTGAGTAGCTTGTCATTTTTGTTTATTCTTTGAAAGGACTTATTCTTTATTTTTTTGTGTGTAGTTTTTTCTTTATGCAATTTATTTAATTTGTGATCTTTAGAGTCTCTTCCCTGTACTAGCTTTGGATTTAGATTGTTCTTGTTTTGCTAAGACCTTGAAGTGCGTAGCTTACTGTTTTCATTGTGTCCTATAGGTTGCAGTATTTTGAACTAAAATTATCATTTGATTTGAGGAACTATTTGACTTATTCTTTCCTGATTTCTTCTGTGACCTGTTGATTATTCAAGTGGGCAGTGCTTAATTTTAATGTGTTTGCATAATTTCTGGAATGTATTAGTCCTTGATGTTTAGTTTCATTGCACTATAATCTGATAATGTGTAAGGTATGATTTTGATTCTTATCCATTTATTTAAGCCTGCTTTGTGGTTTAGTATGGGTTCTATTTTTGAGATTGCCCAATGTACTGCTGAAAAAATGTGTTTTCTGCTGTTGTGTGAAACACTCTCCTTAAATATCTATTAAGCACATTTGTTTGAAGGTTTGGTTCAACTATAATATTGCTATGTTGATTTTTGTGTTCTGTTGATCTGTTTATTTGTGACAGTGGAGTGCTGAGTTCATCCATTACAATTGTGATACTTATCTGCTTTTTTAAAAAAGCCCATCAGTGTTCGTTTTCTGAATTTGAGTGTGGCAGAGTTTGGTGTTTATATACTAATAATTGGTATTTGTCCTGTTGAGTTTTTTCTCTTAGGAATTATGCAGTGATCTTTGTCTCTCCTGGTCAAATTCACTTTTGAAAAAAATAATTAGGATAACTACAACTTTTTTCTAGTTTTGTACTGCATGGAATTGTTTTTCTTTATTTGATTTATAAACTGTAAATTTCATTTTGAATTTAAATATATTTCTTATTTACAACATACTGTTGGATATTGTTTCTTGATCCATTTTGCCAGTTTGTATATTTTGATTAAGGTAGTGAGACCAATGTCATTGAGCTTTATTACAAAGATATCGATTTACACCTATAATTGCACTGTTTTTGTTTTGCTAATTTCCTTATTTTCTCCTGTTCTGTTTAACTGTTCACTCTGGTGTGTTCATTCTATTTGATGTATTACCATTTTTGGATGCATTGTCTCCTTCTAAGACTTAATTAAGATTATTTTGTATGGTTGATTTGGTGTTCATGAATTTCTTGTGGTCTTCTTTTTCATGAAAATACATTATTTCTCCACCAGTTTTGAAAAGTTAGTTTTGAAGGAGATGTAATTCAGGTTTGGAAGCTGTTATATTTCAGGGCTTGAAATATTTTATTCCAGGCCCTGCTGACTCCTATATATTAGCTCAGCGGCCTGAGCGCCTGCCTGGCAAGGGCTAGGTCACGAGTTCGATCTCTGGTACAAAAAAAAAAAATTGTAAAAAAAAAAATGCAACAAAGAGTTTATTCTTTGAAAGACACCCTGTGGTTTTGAATAAGTGATTTTCTTCTAGCAACTACAGTTTTGGAGTGTAGCCATTCCCAGTTTTACCCCTCTAATCTTCAGGCCTGTGTTCTGTTGTTACTTTCTTTGAGGGTGCCTCCCCTTTATCCCAGAGGCCCCTTTGTTTCCACAGGTTGTGTTAATGTCCAGGCCTAGATGTGTGCTTACCCATGTTGGTAGATAAGGAAGTAGGAGGTCTTGAAGACTCAACACAGGTTTTCAAACTCAGAGCAGCTGAAGCAGGATTTGGCTCTGGGTGTGTATGGTGGGGGTGGGGGATGTGTATACTTCTTGGCTCAAACTCAGACCCCTCCGGGAGTCTCCTTCCAGAATACTCACTGTCCATGGCTCTCTCTCATGGCTGCCTCTGGAAGAATAACACTGGGAACTCTATAATGAATTTATCCCACAGCTACTCAGAGTCCCAGATTTAAAAACTCAAACATTTCCAGAAATGGTGCCCAAAACCTGCCCATTTTTCAGGCATATCGGGAATTGGCGCCTGTGCTGGGACCCTTCTGCAGCTACTGCCTGTGGACAGCCTGCAGGTCCCAGCTGCTGGCCCCATCTACCACTGCCCTTCCTGGAGCCGCCGGAAGCCTCTAGTACCCTCTTTCTTTAGACGAAGTCAAGCCAGGGAGAAATCCTAGACTATTTCACTTCCTTCTCGGGACTGTAGTCTGGATCTTGCCTTGTTCTATAACTTTTTTTTCATGTTAGTTTCTTCCCAATTCCCAGGGATCTATTTCTGTCTCTTATTTTGTTTTTCTTCTCCATGTATTATTTTGCAGTGTCTGGATCATGATTCTCAGAAAGGCTGAGTTGGTGACACTTACCAGTGATATTTTGCTAGTCTCTAAATAGATCCTTATGGTGCCATCTCAAGATTTTCAGTGTTACTCATGATCTAGTGATTTCCTACTGTGGATATTAAAGACTGACTATTTTCAGATCTTTCTCAAATTCCTCCTACACATATACATCATCCTTTCAGCATAGTTCTTTTTAGTCACATTGGTAATACTGTGTGTGTGTGTGTGTGTGTGTGTATGTGTGTATGTGTGTGTTGTGTGTACCCCACATTTAGTAAACCATGTAGTATATTATGGAATTTGTTTTTTTTAATTCATGTTTTGCTAAAATTAACAATTGGTTTAATTTTTACATGCAGCTCACAGGAATGAAATGCTGCTGATTTGATCCAAATTGGATCATACAATTTTATATCCTGTCCACCTAATCCTCTCCCAGAGATTTCTCATGCCCTCCAATATTTGCTTTGATTCAAAATAATTGCTCTCTAAGCCTGATACTATCCTTCTGAATGAATTTTTCAAGCAATTTTCAAACTCACTATTATTGCTGTTATTATTGAGTGTAATCTTTTATGAGTTATTATTGAGTGAATCTTTCAGAAAGGCAGCTTTAACAATTAGTTTTGTTTTTGTTTACTGCTTTGCTAGATTTTATGCCATTTTTCGTTATCACATTTAAATATTTTTGGAAACATTTGTAAAATTATATTTTGAGAATGTTAAAAGATTATTAGTTTCAAAATTATGTCTTCTATTTTTACTCTTGAATACTAATTTAGTTGTAGGGCTATACAATTCAACATTAATGCTATATCTCCAATTTTGAATGCATTGTAATATTGTTTTTAAACATTCAATATTTATTATAGGAAGTATAGAGACATTATGATTCTTCTCTTTTTGTGTTTGACCTGTCATTTTTCACACTTGGCCCTTAAGATTTTGTCTTTACCACAAACGTTTTAATATTTTTCAATGGTATATCTTCCCAATTATTATTTTATTTCTTGTTCTATAATTTTATGGGGTTTTCATTCTGAAAATTCTGAGGATGTTTGGTTTTTAATATTGCTTTAATAGTGCTTCAATGAATTACTTGTGTCTTCTTCCTCTAATTTTTTATGAATATTTTCCTTGGATGGTGTTTTCAATTGTTTTTTTTCTGTTCCTTTTTTAATTTGAGTTGAATGATATATTTATTGAAGTTTCTACAATTTTTCATGGTGTCATTTTACTCAATATCTTAGATTCTTTTTCCTTAATTTTATGGAGATCTTTCATGTACTTCTTTTTTAACATCTTCTTTTTGAAGATAACCCCTCATCAGATGGTATCCAATACAGCCTTATTAGCTCTGTTTCTCCTGAATTGCCTCGGCTTCATCTCAGTCTCCTTATTACTTTTTTTTCTTGCTCCTTTTCCCTTGCACTTTATAGCGATTCTGTAAAAGTCCAGCGGTGTACAAGTTACTAAAAACAGAGTATGTGTATAGGCTTGTGATGGAGACCACTTTGAAATGGCCCTGAGCAGGCTTTAGGATTAACCCACTGGGTTTCTATATTTACTTATGATTCTGCTTCAGGCCTAGGCAACTTGCTCAAAGATCTAGCAGCTAGTATGTAGTAAGTGTAACCCTCTGTGTCACTAGTCACAGTAGAGACCTGTGTTGGTCCGTGACACTCTGACACCTTGGAGGGCAAGATAAGGCTGCAGCAGAGGCTATTTGGCCCACTCCCTATTCCAGAGCAATCAACTGCCAACCTTCCAGATAAGACAGTTCTCCTAATTGGCAGTTTACTGCTTAGTGATGCCTTTGCTCTGACTTCTCACGTTCCCGCTCAGCTTTCCACCTTTACCTCAGCTTTTCCCTTTACTTCCCCCCACACCTCCCAATATGTTTTAAATCTAATAAACACTGGCTGTCCAGAGAAGTCTTTGTCTTGCTTTTGATTTTTATCGAAGATGTTTGTTTTATTTCTGTGGGTCCATCTCATAACTCTTATTCTATACTATTTCTTAATTTTATATTCTTTCACAGTATCATACTCTTTTGATTATGTTGCTATATACTGATAGTTGACAATAAATAGTGACTTTTCCCTCCTCCTTTGTTATGTCAATTCTGGGTTTTCTGTTTTCCATAAAACAACTTTATAATCAACTTATTTATATCTCTAAAATAACACTCTGAGATTTTTTTGGAACATACTGATTGTGAATAAAGCTGAGAAGAGCTAACATCCTGACAATATAATACAATATAATATTTAAAAAAAACTTTTGTTGGAGTTTTTATTGCATAGATTTTGTAAACTATTTTTCTACATTTATACATATTTCCACTTTTTGTGTGCTAATTTAATGGCAATGTTTTCTAATACCAAAATCCAACTTTGTGCAGCGACAGTATCATAGCCAATGAGGTTGATCCAAGGTGTGCTTATTGCTAATTAATTCCAAAACCATTGTTTCATCACTGCTCCATAAGAAAGTGACTGAAAATTGTATTATAGCCTTGTACCCTGCTAGTTTGCTACAATTACTTGTTATTTGCAGGATGTTTTAGATTATTACCAATAGTTCACAAAAAGTGACATTATTTATAAAAGATAGGAGTTTTATATTCTCCTTCCCATCTGCATATCCCTTACTTTTCCCCTGTCTTATTTTGCTATTTATTACTGCTAGTACTATGCTATGAAAGAAAAGTGAAAGATGGCCTTTCTTAGATCTTGGTAACACAAGAAAAGTTTTCCACTTGTTTTCATTAATCATGTTAACTGTGGGGTTTTTTTGGGTTTTTTTTAGCTATTCTTTAGTAAGCTGAGGATGTTTTCCTTTCCTAATTTACTAAGGATTTTTATTATGCCAGTAGTTTGAAATCCATCAGATTCTTTTTTTCTAACATTCATGTGATTGTGGAGTGATACACTAGATTAGCTTTGAATTTTAAATTTATTATGAAATCTTGGCATAAATTTTGTCATGATGAGTTAATACTCTTACATATTGTGTGATGAGATTTATTAATATAGAAGAAGTCATAACACTTCTAGCAAAGGTGCTATGCTGAAATGCATTCCACATCTTTTGTCTAAGAAAGTCTTTGATTATAATTCATTTTTGAAGGGTATTTTGCAGAATACAAAATTGTAGGTTGATTTTCTTTTCTCTCAACATTTTAAATATGCCACTTCACTTTCTATGTGGAACTTGTATAGTTCCTGAGAAATGGAAAGTAGTTCTTATGTTGTGCTTCTATATGTAAGGTAAGCTTTTTCTTTTTCTTTTTCTTTTTCTTTTTCTTTTTCTTTTTCTTTTTCTTTTTCTTTTTCTTTTTCTTTTTCTTTTTCTCTTTCTCTTTCTCTCTCTCTCTCTCTCTCTCTCTTTCTTTCTTTCTTTCTTTCTTTCTTTCTTTCTTTCTTTCTTTCTTTCTTGTGACAGAATCTTTTACTCTGTCTTCCTGTGGGATTTTCATATAAAGGGACTGAGACCTTTTTCCCATGGAGCAGCGTTACTCACGCTGGTGCTAAACATGGTGCAGTTGTATTCTTTTATACAATTTTTATGTCTTTGTCTCCGTTATTTGGCCTTACACTAACACTGTACTCTCTGCTTGGGTACGCATTAACATTCTCCAGTCTGACTGAGTAGGCTTTATATTACAGTGTTACAGTAGAACTATGCATGTACACAGAGGTTAGTACTGCTATATATAAAAGCCCCCACCCTGACACATGTGGAGGGGCTCTATCACATTACCTCCTTGGATGCTCTGACTTCATTCTGTTTTTTGTCAAAGAGCATCATACTGATTCAGATGTTTATATTTCCATAACATCATCATGTGTCCAGCCACTTTTCTTTAGTCCATCATCTCAATGAGACTAGAGACAGAACACATAACCAAGGGAGCCAAGCAAGGCAGAAGCAAGCAAATTCCTCAAATCAGGAGTGCAGTATCTATGATGGTTTTTTATACCCTGAGAGTTGAAAAATATTTCCCAGTTCTCTGGAGTCCCAACCTTTCCAGATCTGGGTTGGAACATGAACAATTTCTCTCACTCAGTCTTAATCTCTTCTACAACCTTTCCTTCAACTATTTGTAGTCAGCAGCTGCTTAAGGTAAACTTCTCACATGCCTCTCCTTCAGAACAAGCAGATAACCTAAAGCCAAGAGATTTTCTTAGATAACAGTGTGCATTTTGGTCTGTTGTTTGTTAATAAGTTAAGAACTTGGACAGTTTCATTAGTTATAATTTCTACAACTGCTTGAAGCCTAATCATGTGGTTTAACATTTCAAAGGGGGTATAAGAACCCCAGGACCCATCCTTAGCCTAGGTGGAAGGACCACAATACTGAAGTGTGCATTCAAGGGGCCATTCAGAACCTTTCCAATTGTTAACTTGCAGGGCCTATAATTTTTTTATATTCCTTACCAGAATCCATACAGCTGACCCCCAGATGTTCTCACCTGGAAAATGGGAGTAGAAAAAAGATGGGGGGATCATCCCTCATATATAAGACCCTGGCCCATTTTGGAGGAGCACAACATTTGCAGTCCTTCCGTATGTCCATTACGGTCTGTCTGGGACCCCACATTTGATGTCTGCATTGTCATCATCCTGGGGCCCCTTGGAAGGTAAAACTCGTACATAGTGTGAAAGGTCGAATCAAAGTAGGTGGGGAGCCCTACCACCGGGTCTTCTGAGAGGCTGATTCATAGGACTTTTGACCCAGACATGTTAGTCTCCCTACAGAAGCACTGAGCCATCCTCACCACCAACCAAACAGTTTCTTCCAGTTACTGAGGTCTTGAAAACATAAGCCCTGAGGTAGAGCTGAGGCACTCTGTGCCAGTGTAAGGTTCACAAGGATCTTACTCCTTAGCTTCCCATGGCTGTTGATTTCCCTCATATTAGTTCCCCCACATACATAGCAAAAAGAGACCTTCAGAGCTGGGTTATAGTTTCTGCTAGGGATAAAAATAAATTTTAAATTTTGGCCAGAATTGAAGGGGGACTACTTTCTGTTTTCTCATAAAATCAGTGAAAAGCCTGATAAGATGGGGCCACTCTGATGGGAGTGAGCCTCTTGAAATTGGTATAGTCGCTGGGTATATATATATAATCTCCCAATGTGGAGGCCAATTCACAGCTAAGAGTGGCAGAGCCTTTTTGGAGGACTGAAAGCTTATCTTTATACTTCTAAGTGACCACACAAGACACAGTTCCAAGAGCAATAAGCCCAGAGATCACCATAACGGAGAAATTGAGTGGGAGCCTGTTCACTTATCATGGATCCGGTATTCTCATTTTATGATAATCCTATACATTTTTGGACTACCCAGGAATTTTTAACAATGGTGGCCCACACATCAAAAAATATTGATACTACCAGAAAGGGATTTGTAACCCAGATTCTGTTAATTAATGGCCCTTTGCCTTGGGAGTATCAAACTTCAAAACATTCCTCAGTTGAGAAAGATACTTCAGGTCAAAACAGGTGTACTGATTTTCATGTTGGCAAATATAATAGATTGTCTTACTGTATGTGCAGCTCCCTTGGATCCTCACTAGGCATAAGGTATGTGTGTATGTGAGTGTGAGTGTGTGTGTGTGTGTGTGACATAGTAAAGTCCAAGTAACTTCATAACCTGACCTGGTTAGGTGAATACTTGGATCACGTGGTGGGGAACTCAAAACCACCAATGGGGCCCTTAGTAAAAACAGCTAACAGTAGCAAAACATCTCACCCCCAAGAGGAAGGTGAAAACCAGCAGGCATCTCTCACAGTTTTAGATGGCTCAGGTGGTCTTGGCAAGGGCTGTGGCAAAGAGCAGGGCTAGAGACTCAAAGAGTCCAGAGCAAGGAGTGGCAGTAAAGTACAGGTGGCCACAGAAAGCATGTCCATCTGTATCACCTGATGGCAGCATCCTCAACTTCTGCTCTCTGTAGACTAGTCAACCCCAGAGTGACTACGACAGGACTGTCTTCTTTCCATGGTGCTCCTGAGGGCATGGTCTCCTTACTTCAGATTCTTCTTTCAACTGACATGGCACCAATAGGTTTGCCATGCACTCCTAGTCTTGGAGAAGCTGACTGCTGTATTAAACCAGGGGACTTTCTCATCCACCTTTACTGCAGTGGGAGTGGATAACAGTGAATGAGCCTCTCCAGAGAGGTTCCAGGGATTGGACATTCCATTCTTTTACCCATATAGTATTCTCTGGCATGGAAGGGTGAGCATCTATGGTCAAACTCATGGAAAATCATTCCTTAGCCCATGGTACAGAGTGGCCATGACTGAGTCTAGTTGCTGCATCTGTTGTTTCAGAATGAGGTTCCCAAGGTCCTTTAAGTCCCCACTTAAGTCTTTAATGAGAGAAAGGGGCTGTCCATAGACAATTTCAAAAGAGAAATGCCCTGTCTGTTTAGTAGGACTAGACCTCACCCTCAGTAGAACTATTGGAGTTAGTCCCATTGCAAGTGAATTTCCTGGCACAGCTTGTTCAGTTGAAATTTTAAAGTCTAGGTTATTGTTTCCCCTTCCCTGAACTCTAGGCATGCATGGTATGTCACATACAGCTTCCATATAACCTTTAGCCCTTTGGCCACTTGCTTCACCACCTCTGCAACAAATCCTGGCTTGAGTATGATTGTATGGTAGTAACAGGAATTCCAAAACGGGGGATGATTTCTTTCAGAAGGATCTGGGCCACCTCAAGTGCCTTTTCCATGTGGGTAGGGAAGGCCTCTACCAGTCTGAGAAAGCACACACAAAATTAGCGAATGCTTGTAGCTGCAAACTCAGAGAGTATCGGTAAAATCTGTGGTCACATTTTAAAATTGGGCTTCCCCAACACTTTTTACCCCAGGAACAGCCCCAGCCCTTGACTTGGGTTATTGCAGGCGTGTATTTCACATTGTTCAAGTAACACCTGATCTACGCTGCAGAGCCAGGGGACATGGAAATGTCAACCCACTGTGTTCTCCAGAGCTCTGTGGCCCACCCGGGTGTCTTGATGAAACTTCCTGACAAAAGCTAGGGTCGAAACCTTGGAAACTGCTACCTAAACATCTTTAAACAGCCACCATTCACTCGGGCAGTAACTTCCATCTCAATCTTAAATGAAGCAGTCTCGTGTTGAGAGTACTTAGGGTCCCTTCTGTAAGAAGCAGTGTGATGGCCGTGACTGTTGACTCTGCTATGCCATTGGTGGCCAGCAGTCAGCTTCTTGCCCTGCCTCACAGTTTCTCTGAGCTGCTGTACTGTTTCCCCTTTGAAGTCCCTGTAGGTGCATGGCTTCTACCTTTATAGGGGTACATAGAGTATCTTTGAGTTCAAAGATTTTCCTATTATATTTTAGGTTTCTTTCCTTTGAGTTTATCAGACATTTTTATTTATGTAGAGCCCCACCACAAGAAAGGTGTTTTAGGTATACTTAGAATGTGTGTATATGTTGACCCATACTCCTGCCACCATCTGAAGTGCTCAGGTGAGGGCAGTGAACTCTGCTTTCAGTGCTGAGGTTCCTGTTGGCAGAGATTTTGCCTCAGTGACAGAATTCAGGATTACCATTCTCCCTCTTTCACAGAACTGCCACCCTCTGTGAAATACTCTACATCAGGATCCTTGGGGGTCTAGTCCCATAAGAACAGCTGACTGGAGAACACCTTACCCAGGACCTCAGTGCAGTCATGATCTACCTGGTCTGGCCCAACTGGCAGCACAGTTACTGGGTTCAGGGTCCACACCAAAGTAACTTTTCAGGTTTTCACATGACATCTCAGTAGTTGACCACCCAGGCATTAATTGCCACTACTGTTTCTTGTACTTTATTAATGACAGCACTGAGTGCGGTACTTGGACTGGTAATTTTTGTCCCATATTCAATTTGTCAGCTTCTGCCACCAAGAAGACTGTGGCTGCAAGGGTTGTAAACATGGTGGCCAACACTTAGTAATAGAGTTGAGTTGTTTGGAGAGCTATGCCACTGTTTGATGCCCAGACCCCAGCGTTTGGGTTAAAATTCTTACCACTACGCCAGTACGCTCATGGAGATAAAAATGGAAAGAGTTGGTCATTTCTGGAAGTCCCAGAT
Organism: Hydrochoerus hydrochaeris; assembly: GCA_004027455.1. Taxonomy (NCBI): domain Eukaryota; kingdom Metazoa; phylum Chordata; class Mammalia; order Rodentia; family Hydrochaeridae; genus Hydrochoerus; species Hydrochoerus hydrochaeris. The sequence continues at coordinate 41,526 of PVLA01009337.1, read as the reverse complement.
ATAGGGCACTGGGGAGGACCTGTTTGATCTCTTCAAAGGCTTTTTGCTGTTCCCAGTCCCATTACGGGAGTTCTCACTTCCCACCTTTTGTGGCCTTATAGAGGCATTTTGCCAAGACTGAGAAGTTACGTACCCAGATTCTACAGAAACCTGTGGCCTAAGAAAATTATAGACCTGGTGCCAGGTCTTTGAAACTGGGATTGAGAAAACTACTTGTTTTCTCTCAGACTTGAGATGCTGTTGTCCCTGTGGCAAGTGGAAACTGAAGTACTTAACTTCTGGTAAATTCAGACCTTCTTGCTTTAGATTGTATAGCTAGTCTCCCACAGGAGAATGGGAGTAATTATGTTCCTTCTGTGCAGCCTTTCTGTGTTTGGCAAGTCAACAGCAGGTCACCTATTTATTGGAGTAATACACAACCATGTTTACCTACAGTGAAGGCCTTAGGGTCAATGGTCAATGCTGTGCCAAAAATGGTCGGGGAACTTTTGAAAACTTGTGGTAACCTTGTTCAAGTCACTGGCCTTTGTTTCCATTTTCTGGATTTTCCCTCACTAAGGCAAAAACTGGATAGTTCTGTGGATCCAGGTAGAAGGAGAAGAAGGCATCCTTGAGGTCTAGACATGTGAAGAAGGTTACTTCAGTGGAGGTGAGGCCCAGAGGGTGTAAGAGTTTGAGATAACCAGTTGTAGGGTAATACTGACCTAGTTTATTGCTTGCAGATTTGAACTGGTCAGTAGGCATCTGTGCTGTTTCTAGACAGGAGAGATGTGTTCCATGATGATTAACAAGGTCAGAGGATGCTGTACTCTAAAAACTTTTTATAGAATTGACTCAAGGTTTGTTTGTTTGTTTGTTTGTTTGTTTGTTTTGGTGGGGAGGGGGACTCTGAAGTTTTGCTAATAATCAGGGCCCCTTTTTCTCCTTCCTTTATTCCCTTTAGAAGGACCTCTTGGTACCTGGTGATTGAGGTGAACACTCCTGCATTTCTGCATGTGGGTCCCACTGGGGATCCTCTCCTCAGAATTGGTCTAATGTTTTGCCCAGGGCATATTCTTCCAATCATCACAGGGCAGCTTGAGTCATCTGGTGTTGCTCCCCAGTGAAGTACAGGGTTAGGAGGAGTTGCTGGCAATTGGTTCATGTGAGTCAGTGATCTAGATAATTGATGGCACCCAGTCAGTCACTGCCAGTAGAAGAAGGTGTGTGGTTCTTCCAATTAAGGCTGTCAGAGGTAGTGAAGTGTTGATACAGTAACACTGTGCTCCCCTTGGGTAGGCCCCTGTGGGCCATGGTAAATGGATCCTCGGATCTCTCAGAATGGCATCTGCATTGCACCTTGATGGGGCCTGAGCATAGGGCAGCAGGAGGGGTTCTCTCAATGTGCACCCACAGGAATCCGAATGGGCGGCTTATCAGAGACTACTTTCAGAGGAGTTTCTGGAGAGGCCTCAAATGATGTTGGGGGGAAGTCAAGAGGGTTCGCCTGGTTCTGGTTGAGCCTCTGCAGTTGGTGTCACAAGTTGTGGTGGCAGTGATGGGTACTGTAGAACATATGGAGGTGGTATTTCTTTCGATTCCCCAGAAAGAATCCATTGGTTTGACTTTGGCTGGCACTTGGAGGCCGCCATTACCCAAGCCACCATCACTGTACTGTTCTTCTCAGAGCAAGCTTTCAGCCAAGGTGGCTGACACAGGACCAATTCTTGCCAACAGTCCCTCTAAGAAAATTGGTCAGGATGGCAGGGGACCCTGGAAAAACCCTGAACATTTGGCTAATTATCTCCTTATCAAGTGATCCCTCAGCAGATCTTTCCTCACCAAATGATAGCCAATCAATGTCACAGACAGTCTAGAGTTTTCTGGGAGTGAGCTTAACACTATAGTCACCTGAATAGCCCTTTTCACCATACAACACCCTAGAAGAGTTGGTTTACTCCACTTTCTACTTATCTCCTCCCCCTAACAGACAACATTTACACACAAGAGAGGGAGAAGGGACGAGAAAGGCTGTTAATTAAAAGGGTCACATCTTCACTTTGTCTTTCTCTGGCTGCTCCCCTCAAAGAGCTATTTCAGGCATCTGAGCATTAGTGGAGCTCTTGGGAGCTTATTCTTGGCCTTGGTTATATAAGGATTGCTGTGGAACTGTAGATCAGGACTCACTCAGTTCAACCCTGTGGTCAGGTCAGAACCTTCCTGCCATCTGTCTCCTTCACAGTCAATCATACAATGACTACAAGCCATTACCTAGTACCCAGCACCTTGGGTCTGCAATTTGATTCCTTGTCGAGTTACCTGGACAACTCCTGTGCTCTAGTCCACTACCTGGTTTCTGCAAATTCCAATTTCAGTGAAACTTAGTTCTTGTCCCAGGACATGAAGAGGGAACCAACATTTCCTATTAATAAAATGCCCTCTAGAACCAGCAAGGTCAAGTTTCCCAGAGCTCTATGGTTTGAACTCCAGCAATAAAGGAGGTGGCAATACACCATCCTGGATGACCCCCAGAAATGCTGCAGGATTTTTGTGTAGAGAAACAGGCACCGACTTAGCCTGATGGCACCGACTTAGCAGTTCCTATCCAATGGCTGAGTGCTGAACATGGTACACTTTCACCCTTTGATACAGTTTTTGTGACTTTGTCTCCCTTATATGGCCATATACTAGCCTTTCTCGGTCTGGTTAGGTATGAGTTATGTCACAAAGTTACATCAAAAATACACATGTGTACACAAAGACTGCTATTGCTACATTGCAAAAGTCCCTGCTCAGACACATCAGGAGGCCCCCCACAGTCCAGGCTGCACCCCAAATTATAGCCATTGGCCGTTTTTCTTAGAACGCTGAAATGAAAGGTATGTTGTACCACATGTGGGTAAGAATTTTTGGTTTTTATTTTCTTTTCTTTACTTTTTTTTAAGAATTCAGTTTTTTCCATTGGCAAAGAAAAATATATTTGGGGATCTGGAGACTGAAAATTATCTGAATCCATTACTTTTTTCTTGATTTATGACCAAAAACATTTCTATGAAATAGTGTACTGAAAAAATGCTTTTTGAAGTTACATATAAAATACCTAGATTCTTCCAGGTGATTTCTAAGGTGGCTTTCTCCTCATAATTTCTATAGTTCAGTTATATTTTTACATAATAATCATGAGTCTGCCTTTTTTACTGTCTTCATGAATTTTTACCATGCTTTTTAAATTTAGTTTTGTAAATAAACGTTAACATTACAAAATAAAATTTACTGAATGTGTTCTTATGTTTAGTTGTTCAGAGCTTCCTAAATTTATGATATGATACCTGATATTTACTTGGGGGAAATTTCATTTATTTTTGCTTGAGATACTTTATATCTTCCTTTGTCACTTTTTTATTACATGAATATCATTCATTTTGTGCTTGTCTCATAGTTCTTTGACATTTTGCTCTGTGTTTTGTCTCTGTTTGTTTTGCTTTTCTCAATCTTTGTTCTCTTTGTTTTTCAGTTTTGGAAATTCCTGTCATCATCATATGCTCTAATTGAGAAATTCCTCAGCTTTATCCACTGTAGTCATTAATCCAACTACGATTTTTAAAAAATTATTTCTGGTACAATTCTTTAGTGCCTCCTAATAGTAATCTTCTTGATTATTTCTAATATTTCTGTCTCCCACCTCTCTGCTTGTATTAACATCTGTTCATATATTTATATATTTTTCCATTACAATGCTTTTAGCCTATTAATCATGTTTTAAAATACTTAAGTTGATATTTCCAATGTTCCTGTCATATCTGACTCTAATTATGATGCTTATTCTCAAATACTGCTGTTTTGCAGAATTACAAAATTGTATTTTGTAATTTTTGTTGTTGAGAGGAAGATATGGTGTGCTGGAAAAAGAACTAAATAGATAGGACTTTAGTAATGTGACAGAAAGTGTGGGTCTTCTGTAAAAGCATTCTGTAGCCCTGTGATTAGTTAGCTCTAGGCTTTTGTTGAGTTTGAGCCACTAGATTGTGAAATTCACCTGAGCTTTTCAAATATTTTACTTTTTACTTAAATGAAACAAAATAACTGAAGAATTGCGTTTGAGCATGACTTTTGTCTAATTTATACTTTGATATAAAGCCAAAAGAACATTCTCTGCCATATATTTTCTCCAAGGGATGGATAATATTGAGAAAATCAATATATGTTGAAGTATTTAAAGGTAATTCATATATATATATATATATATATATATATTTTTTTTTTTTTTTTTTTGAGACAGGGTCTCACTACACAGTTCAGGCTGGCCTTGGGCTTATTTTGTAGTCCACGCTGCTCTCAAACTTGCAATGATCCTCCTGCCTCAGCCTCCCAAGTGCTGGGATTGCAGGAGTGTGCCACCATGCCCAGCCTTTATATCCTTTCTTTGCTAAAACTTAGAGGTTTATCCCCTTGATCTTCACTGTGAGTATCTAGTAGGCCTCCTGTAGGTAAAACTCACAAAAAGCCAAATAAAACTGGCTTTGCCTAGATTTCACAACTTTATGTTGTTAACATTGATCCTCAATCAACATGTGAATTGCAGTTTAGAGGTTTCTACTTCACCTCTCTTCTTAGGGTTCTACTCATGTGTTTCTCGTCCAGTGAGTTTTGGCCCCATCAACCTAAAATTATGGCGCTGGTTTCTATGTGATCATATTTCTTTACTAGATTTAAGATAATTTAACAACTTTCCAATTTGTTTGGCATTTTACTTGTTAGGGGACAATGGTACCTTTCAGGCTCTTTATATGACACACTAGGCACTGGAAATCTATTTCCTTTCTTTTAATCTGTATATTTCTTCATAGTTAAAATTGGTTTCTTATAAACAACATGTTTTGACCCACGCTGATAATATCTACCTCGCAACTGGTACATTGTAGGCCTCTGAATGTGAAGTGACACTGACACAGGTAGAATAATATCCACGTGTTGTTGTCTGTGGTTCTTGTTCTTTGTTCCTTTTTTGTCTACATTTTCTCTACATTTGCAATTTTAATTCTACATTATGTGGCTTATTTTTGTTTTCATACTTAGTATACCAATTATAGCTCTAATTTTTACATTTTTAGTGATTATCCAACAATCGGCAGTAAATATACTTACAATGACTCGAAGTCTATTTTGCAAATAGCAGTGTCTTGCTTCATAGGCATTATAAGTACCAAATAGTAGCATAATACCCCCAGTGTCTCTGTCCTGTCATTGTAGTGTTGCTGTCATTCATTTTACTTTTACATAAGCAGATATGAACTGCTGGTTACACTTTATAAAGTGCATGTATTATTATGAGGATCAGTTCAAAGCAAATTCAGCTGTGAAACCATAAACCAGTAAATTTCTGAACCTGTAATTTCTAAACAGACAGCCTCAATCACAAATTATCTGCCATAGAGGATTCACTCTTTATGAGGAAACTCTATTGCAAATCACCACCGACAACTGGGCTCTTGATACTTGGAAAAAGAAAGCAGCTGATTCTTCTAGGTACAGAGAACCAAGTGACCATAGAACAGCTCGTGAGCATCATAGTCATTTCAGTGGACCATGCTAGAATTTCCTGATGAAAGTTCTATGACAAGAACCCATGAAAGGATGGTCTGAAACAGTGATTCCTAAAGGTTGACAATCACACTAATCTTTGTCTATAAAAAAACCTGAAATTTGTCAGATTACACATAACCAGAATTTAACTATTATTAATTATGTCTTCTAATTTTCTTCTAATAAAAATAAAATAATGTCAGACAAAAAGCATTAGAAGAAATGTAAAAATTCTGTAGATTTTCCCCCTCACCCCACCCAGGCTACTGGTAAGAAAATGCCTAAAGTAGCTAGAAATATTGATGCTACTTCTGAGCTTTATAAAAAAATAAACAGGTAAGGAATGTCAGGTTTATTTTTTACTCAAATACATTTCCCAGATCTGTGTATTTTCTTGCTCTCAGTATATTTTCTAGTTGACTGAATCGTTCAAAGAATTTTGGTACTGTGGAAATGGACATATGTGGTATTTATTTGTGCTACAAATAAGTATTTTCTTTCAGGTAGGAAAAGGATAGGAGCCCATTTACTTGTTCTAAAATAATTCAGTTTCCTTGTTGACTGTCAAGCAAGCCAGGGATGAAATTGATCAATTTCAGAAAGTAATGAAAAGAATTGGCTAGGGATTTGAAATCGTCTATTTTAGAAAAAAAAAAAAGTACATAGATACTGTGTGCAGCAAGCTAATAAAATTATGGTCAAACTGAGCAATTACAGTATTTTCCTGACAGCTTCATTATCAGAAAAATATTTATTGTAATTCTTAAAATGTACAGAATAAATCTGAGACTTTTTTGTGATTTCTTGCTTTTCAAAATCTTTATATAATGCTTCTTTTTAAAAATTACTTCAGATGGCCCCTGTGCTACTGGTGAGAATTTTTTTTTGTTAGGTAAAAGTGAACTGAATTTATGTGTACAGTTTTCGCGTAAGGCAAAGGAGTTGCTAGAAACACACACAATCACCAACAAGTGAGTAGAGAAGAGATGAAGAGTTTTGTTAATTAGAAATTATTACTGTTATTATTATTGGTACTGGGGATCAAACTCACCACTGCACACTTGCAAGGCAGGCGCTTATGCTGCGAGCTAAATCCCCAGTCCTCCCCGTGAGTCTGTGCCATGCATGGGCACTGCAGGGAGAAACAGACGCCAGCCTTTTCCCACAGTTCGGCACCAGTTGCAGACTGCAGGGGAGCACAAGAAGCCAATAAGAAGCCAAGCCTTCCCTGAAAGTTGGTGCCATGGGGAGAGAACCAGGTGCCAACTTCTTCTGGTACGTTTGCTGGGAGACAGGAAGGACCAAGGTCCCCTGCCTACTGAGTAAGTGACCAGCTGATCTGGAGAAATATAGGCTGTGATGATAGCTACTGAGGTAAAATGCAATTTAATGTTTATAGTGGTTAGAGTTTCACTGACTTTGCAGGCCTAAAGCTGGTGGTGTGATCATCTCTCTGGAGGATGATAACGCACAGTGTAGCATCTACGGGGCATCTTCTGAAGGTGGTGGCCTTTGATGATTCCCTATTGTCTTGTTTTGAAGTCCTGAATCATTCTAATTGTATGTTTGATTTGGTTTTATTCTGTTTTGTCGTGTTGGATTTTGTTGTGTCTGATGGCATGGCCAGTTATTTCAAAGAGGGCAAATATACTATGGCAGCCTTTCAGAAGTTACTTGTGCTATTGTTAAGTGCTGTATTGCATTCATTATTTGGTTTTTATTGCTTTGTTTTGTTCTGTTTTGTTTGATTTTTTACTGTGTCTGAAGGTATGGGCAGCTATTTGGGGGATGAAAAGTGGCATTTAAGTGACCATTGTTGTTTATCTATTATCTTGTTTTGAAGTCCTGTATCATGTACATTGTCTTGTTTTGGTTGGCTTCTTTATTCAATTTTGTTTTGTTTGGCTTTCTTCTCTTTAAAATAAAAATTACAAAATAAAAAAAAAGAAATTATGGAGCTGGGGGTTTACCTCAGCAGCATAAGCACCTGCCTGGTAAGCAGAAGGCCATGAGTTGGATCCTTGGTAACAAAAAAAAAAAGAAAAAGAAAGAAAGAAAGAAAGAAATCAAGATGTCATATGCATGTATGTGACGAAACCAAAATAAGTTCTGACTGTGCTATACATTGAGTCATAGTAGGATATAAGTTTTCCCAGGTGTCAGATTGAGTTCATGAAAGGGCTTAATATATAATTTGAGGAATTACATTTATCTTGGAAATAGTTATACTGTTGATTGTTTTGATTTGTGGTTGCTAGAAATTTAGATTATGATAACAGTGAATTAGGAAGATTTATTTAGCAATAAAAAACAAAACTAATCACAGAAGTAATATAGTGATACAAAAGATAACAAGTTACCAAACCAGTGCTATGCAGTGGTGTGAGGGGAGGTGCTGTACAGAGACCCAGCCAAAAGACGAGGGTGACAGAGGAACGTTTGAAGAAATCATGAGCATATATTGTAAAGAAGGAAAGAATAAAGACAATTTGACTCTTGATGTTAGACTTCCAACTTGAATGATGCTTTTTTAAGACTCAGAAATCTTTATTGCTTATTCTGGCAGTAACATTCATTTTGTGTTAGAAAGCAGTTATTTCAATACTAAGAAATTTGAACTGATTAAAGAGAGAGATGGATTAGACCAGAGCACATCCATTTGTAGCACAAGTGACCTCAATCTCTCATCCTAGGACTAAACCAGATATCATTAGGTAATCACAGAACTCTTTTTCATTGGCTAGAAATGAAGTTTCACGGTTTTTAATAAGCTCTCTAGACAATCAGCACCAACTGTAAGAATTTTATGTTCAACACTGAATTAATTTCTAATCTAAGGACTAGATGTTTTTCAATATTTTTATTGTACTGGTTTTTATACTCTTATTTTATTGTTTCTTGTTCATGCAAACAGGCCTGTAGATGGAACTGAATGCTGAAAAAGAAAATAAGGAGAGAAGGTAGGAGACTGGGTGTGAAACAAACTTGTTTTAGTGGGTGTTTGTGTTGAAAGTTCAAACCTCAATATATGTTGTTACCTCAGCTCTAATCATTCAGCCACGGATAAGAATGCTAATCACGGTGAAGACTAAGTAAAGATCAGGGAAACGAGTCAACACAGGCGGAAAGGAGTAGGAAATTAATGTTGACAGAAGTAGGTGTCAGAGTGAGAGTTCTTTTATGAGCAAGTAGAGATGAACATTAAATTTCCCACTCAGAATAGCACTTGAAAAATCAGACAGCTCATTTGAAGTGTAAGGGTTTCAGGAGACCAAGTGGTCAAGGGCAAAGACAGCTCAACCCAAAAACCTGGATACTGCAACAATTCACAGAGATAAAGGATTTCCAAAGGTACTTCTGATCCAAATTAGTTCCTTACACATATTTGAATGCCTAGGTAGTGGTCACAGTTGTGTCTCTCTCAGATGTATGTGTCCCTAAACGGTACAAGAGTTTTAGCTAGTGGACAAACACACACACACACACACACACACACACACACACACACACATTCACACAATTCTATTTTCAATTGCCCAATTTTTTCAGTGAACAAAACCTAAATCAATTAGATTCCAATTTTATAAACTTCAGACTACTGTCTTTAACCTAGTGCATAATCATTGCCAAAGCTACTTCCATAGAGGACTCTGTAACCTGTCCTGAGTATAAATGAAGGAGATATATAAGTAGAGTTAATTGACGGTTTCTGATTTTAGAAAGGCTTTCAGATTATGTAAGCAAATCTCATCTCATTTTGGCTTCATTAATAAATTCTCTTTGTTTTCATTTTTTAAGGAAGAAAAGATTGTAATAAAGATTTTTATTAACTTCCATAAAAGTGTTAATTGAATAGTTTAACAATCCAGATGTCGCAGCACAATTTGTAATAGCCAGATCTTGGAAACAACCTAAGTGTACATCAACTGAGGAATGGATAAAAAAGATATGGTATTTTTTATACAATGGAGTACTACTCAGCTATAGAGAATGATCACATTGAGATATTTATAAATAAATGAATGCAACTTGAGATCATACTCATAAGTGAAATAAATCAAACTCACATGTATAAATACCATATAGTCTCCCTACTGTAAGAAATGGTAAGAGTACAGAAGATTTTATGGTAATCATGGTTCCCTATTGCATTGCTTTGAAGCCTTATAATATTTTCATTCATTAGTTGGAATGATTTTGTTGTGTTTTGTTTGATCTTATTATGTGTGATGGTATAAACAGCTATTTTGAAGAAAACAAGACAATATGGCAGCCATTGCTGATTTAATATCATCTTTCTTTGAAGTCCTACCATACTTTTGTTCTTCTGTTTCCATTGGTTCTTCCATGTTGTGTCTTACTTGATTTTAATATGTGGGATAGTATAAACAAATTTTTTAAGAAAAGTGAGACATTATAGTAGCCATTGTTCATTTTCTGTTATTTGGTTCAGAATACCCTGTAATACTTTCATTCTCTTGAATGGTTTTATTATATTTTGTTATGTTTGATATTATTGTGTGTGAAGCTATGCTCAACTATTTCAAAGAAAACAGACATTATGGTAGCTACTGCTGATATCTGGTTGTCTTGTTGTGAAATGCTGTGTTGCTTGCATTCTTTTTTTCTGATTTGCCTTGTTTTGTTCTCTTTAAAATAAAATAAAAACTATATATATATCAAATCTCAATTATATGTAAAGTGGCCATATAGCAATATGACTCAAACTTATTTTTGAGTTGGATGCCAAATGATATTAACTTTCAAATTATGGATATCTCACTGTGTTTCTCAACTACATGGAAGGTAGCAGCCTCTTTCCGTAAAAGTGCTCCCTAATGGACCTTTATTCTTTATCAAAGTCTTATACCTTCTCTGTCTTCTTTGGTGGTGCATACAGCTTCTGGTTTTCAGTTTTGTTTAGAAATGATATACAATTCCTAGGCATTAACTTTTTCTCTCTTCCACTTTAGTACTTTCCTGCATTTCTAACTATCGAAATCTGACCAGAATCTTACCTAGTTTCACCAAAACAAATTTTTAACCTACAACTTCATGTAATCACTAGTTTACTCACTGTTAATGATTACCAACTCTTCTGACGTCCTATTTCTTTATGTAGAATTACTATTCAGTCATAGATCAAACTTACATCTCCTAATAGTGAATGCATTCCCAGCCTTCTTTGGAGTAAATACAGTATATTTATCAAGACTTGTGCTTTTTCCGAGGTAGCCTCGTCAATGTGGAAAATAATTGTAGGTGTCTGTCCCTTCTACCCCTTCCTTACTGTTTCACACATAAGTTAGCAATATCACTATTTTTTACCTTATGCTTATGCAATGTCTTTTGTGACTAGCTTACATATCTTTTTAATCAGATTCTTTGTAAATAAGCCTTCTTCAAATTATTTTAATTTTATTGTGCTCTCAGCTTTCTGGAGGATCATGACTGATATGTTAACTTTGTAGAAACTGGGTTTTGCTTATTTTGTTTTCTATCTTTGGTTAGACTGTAATATATAACACTAATGACCCTGTGGAATATAATGAAGGTGTTGGAATCAATCCTGAGTGCAACAAGCAAAAGGGAACCAATATTAGATTTAAGGAGGAGCAAGATGTAAGATTTGTTTTGAAAGAAGTAGTTTGGTAGAAGCATGACTGAAAACAAGGCATAGCTGTTGTGACTGTTAAACTAAATGTATTTAGATGTCAAAGGAGTAGATAAAAATTAAAGAATTTTTGTAATCTATTTATACAAAAAATTGGAAATCTGCTCCTGAATCTATGTAGTAAAAATTAATATTTCCTAAAACTAGAAAACAATTGAGATGTCTTCTGTAGGATAGTGGATAAGTAAACTTGTTAGCAATACAATGCTTGTGTGATTAAAATAATAGATAACCGTGTATTGTTGGAAGAATAACAGCACCTCAACCAAAACTCTTTCTAATCTACACAGCTAGTGAATGCATTACCTCATATGGCAAAAGAGAATTAAGGTAATCAGATGCAAATTTTGAGAAAGAATAAAGAAGTGTCTGAGTTACATTTAAGGATATCCTGCAGCTCATTTTGAAGAGAGAGGGAAGAGCCATAAGGTCATGAAGTGAAGCACACTCCAGAGGCTGGAAAAGGCACAGATAAGTAAGTTTCCCTAAGGTCTGCAGAAGGAGATACAGCCCTGCCAGCGCTTCTGTTTTAGCACAGTGAAACATTTCAACTTTATGACCTTTGAAACATGTATTAGCCACCTTCCCATCACCAGAGAAAACACAAGACTCCTACAATTTAAAGTGTAACAGAAAATGTGCCCCACCTCAGCCAGTACACTTCAGTTTCTTAGTTGCCCAGATAATGTTCTTGTTCCAGTTCTGGTTGCTTCTGTCTCTTAGAAATGACTGATCACTGTGATGCACATGGTGTACTCCAGTCCCCAATTGATAAGCCATTCTTCCTCCGTACTTCCTGTTTGTTTCTCATGAAAAGCTTAGATCACCAGAGATCAGGGCTTGGTATTCTGGGAATGATCCTGATCAGTGCCCATTGATGCAAACAAATCTGTCTCCAAATCCTCAGTGTTTCTGCTTGCTGATGCAAAAGTAGGGAAGATTTATTTTCACTCATGTTTTCACAGGACTGTCTTCAGTGTTGTGGCTTAGGCCACTGTAACCAGCGATAGAAAAGCTAAGAAAAAAAATTGATAACAAAAGTGAAGTAATTCTTGGTGGCACATTCCTGTAATCTCAGCCCTTGGGAGCCTGAGGCAGAAGGATCACTGTAAATTTGAGGCCATCCTGGGCCACATTGTGAGTTCAAGTCTAACATGAATGCATAACAAGACCCTATTAAAAAAAAGAACAAAAAACAAAAAGGAGGTCATTGGTATAACTATTTCTGACTACTTGAGTCAGAAACCCTTGGAAATGATAGGTGGAAGGAATTTGGAAAGGTTTTAAAATGTGGGCTAGAGAATCCCTAGAACGTTGTTAGCAAATATTGTTGGATTAGTCTGAACAGAGCTCATAAAATCAGAATCCTGATAGGAATGTGGAGAGTAGAGGCAGGAAAGTTTTAGCTGGGAACAAGAATTTCACTTACAATTGTAATCACTCAAGAGGCCAAGTATTTTATAGCACTCCGACAAGACAAGACAAGACAAGACAAGACAAGACAAGACAAGACAAGGCAAGACAAAACTGTATTTTGTCTATACCCTGAGACTCTCGGGAGAGTTGGATTAGTTACAGTAGACTAATTGATCTTACAGATGAAATTTCAAGGCAATATAGCGTTCAAGTGGTGGCATAGATACTGCTGGTTGGTTTTAGTCAAATTCGTAATAAAAATGGGACAAAAGACAGAGTGAAAAAAACTTTGAAGGTTAAATTTGGTCTATTAGGAATCATGTATAAAGTTTGAATCAAAGGAGGTATGATAAAAACAAACAAGTAAACAAAGTGACCGCAAAAAACAAGCACTTTGCACAGGTACAAAAAAAGAAAAAAGGAAAAAGAAAGTGCCTTCAGATCATGTCAGAAACCAGTCAGTTCCTACCCGTTACAGCACAGGAGTTTGCCTTGTGTCTTAGGGGAGATTTTGATTTGAGTTTTTATGTAGGGTTAGAAGTGACTTTAGGGAAGTGACTATTGAATTTTTGATTGTATGCAACACAGTAATAACATTTTATGCAGAATTATTGACTGTATTTTTAAATTTTGGTTCTCAGTGTAGTCTAAGAAGATGTGTTTCAGCATCAGGATGACTGGCTAGAAAGGCACCTGCAGAATCAGTAGCTGTCTTAGTGTGTCTGAATGGATCGTGGTGATGTGACCTTGGGATTCTGTGTGGTCTGTGGTCTTGTCTCCTGCTCAGCTTCTGACTGCCATGAACTCAGCATGTCTGCTCCCTGCACACGTGTGCTCTAATGCTTCTACCTTTGAGCCCGTTGACCGTGAACTGAGGCCTCCACAACTATGAACCCAGTTAAACATCTTTATGTTGTGAGTGTAGGGTCCTATCAACAGAAATGTTAACTAATTCAGTTCTCTTCTTTAAAAAATTTAAAGACACACAAGAGTAGAGACGAGAGTAATGGACCTCCACATGTTTTATGTCACACAGCTGTAACACTAACATATTGATATTTTTCTCTTTTTTATTTTAAAGAGAATAAAACAAAAGAGGACAGATCTAAGCAGATCAGAACAGAACAATGTTTCTGAAGCAGTTAATGAAACACGGCTGCCATGCCACAGCAAACCCTTTTGTTTCAGTTCACGTTTAGTGTATAATGAAGACAGTTTTATATGGAGCTGCACTGTTGGCAAATGCATCAAAATTAACATTTTTTACTAATCTATGTTTAAGTTTTTCCTGTTGTCTCAGCTACATCCTTGTTTAATTGACTTATTTAAATATGAACAAACTTTTCACCTTTGTAGATAATAAACTGTTTTCCCATGGAGGTTTAATTACCTTATTTATATATAATTACTAATGAAATACATTTTTAAATCATCATTTGTGAGATACAGTTCATTTTTCTCTATACTAAATTTTTAACTTTTTTTTTTTTACCTCTAGGGAGACTTAATTTTTTAAAATCTATAAAACTTTTTGCCTGAAATATATTTTATCTCTACCTTCATAAAGATGAGGAATCTTTATTTTTATCTATAACTAATCTTTTTACAAAGCTCTTTTTATCTATGATTTAGAATGAATATTTTAAATACCTCAAATTTAATGTATTTTCTTGAATTTTTGTGATACTTAGAAATGCTTTCCTCTCTCAAGGATGATGAAATAAATCATTCATGCTTTATTTCACTTCTTTTAAATAATTATATTGGACATTTTTAATAAACAGCTATTTATACTCAAATAGTGGAAACCATACAGTAATTTTAATTTTTCTCCATACATATTTGCATTACTTATTGGATAAAAGAAATAAGATCCTTATAAAATCATACTTATTTCAAAATTTTTTTGATGCCATGTTCAGAGTATTTGAATTATTTCATTGATTTTTCTGCTTCTCCCAATCCTAGAATCAAATAACTAAGATTTTTATGGACTATTATCCAGAGTATCTCTTTTTTCTCTGTTATATTAGAAAATGTTTTGCCAAATAAATTATACTCATACCAATTTTACCTTATGATTTTCCAGGCCTGCTTTTTGTTTTGCTTATTGCCTGCCCTTATTTTACTCTATCACTCCAAATCTCCATTTATTTTCATTTCATTCAATCACATATACCCACATATACACATACTAAACACCTTTCTTATGAACTTCTTATAAATGCACTTGAAAATGTAAAAATCATGGCAAGATGTACCGGTTACTTGGTAATATCAATTGACCCAGTCTTCTTGTATAAGACTAGTTAGGTGTTCTGTTTCATTCAAGCCTTCTTTAGTGCTTTTTAATGTTTTAAAGTACTTACTTATGTAGTATATAATTTCTTACCTTGATCCAAAGGTTTATCATCCTTGTGTCAGCAACAGGAAATAAATCTCATTTCTCTATATTTTCATGGTTTTTATTATTTATATAAACAAAACAGTTTAATTTTGTATATTGTGTTTCTAAGCAGCAGCCTTATATGATTCCCATTTTTTATTGTACCTCAGGCATTTTCTAGATATATATATATATATATATATATATATATATATATATACAACATTTTCAAACACTAATTCATCTCCTACTATCTAATGCTTATATCTCTTATTTCATAATTTTAACAATTTGTGTTGACTGGTACTATCACACTACTACCAGAGAATTATGGTATTTATGGACTAAGAGACACTTTCTTTTTCTCTTTCTTTCTAGTACAGTGTGTTAAACCCAAAGGGCACTCTACCACTGCGTTACATCTTCAATGTCTTTTATTTTGTGGCATGGTCTTGGTAAGTTGTCCATGCAGCCCTGATCTGTGATCCTCCTGCTGCAATCTCTCAAGTGGATGTGATTAAAGGAGCACACACCACTCATTCGCCTTGCCTGAGGGTCATTTCTCAGAACTTTCAGGAATTATCTATGAGTGCTTGTGTGTGTGACAGAGATAGAGATAGAGAGAGATAGAGAGAGAGAGATTTCTGCTTTATTTTGTCTTTAAGTATTTGATCTTATTTTCCTACTAACTGAAGCAGTAAAATTTTATCATGGCATTTTATTTTGTTGGCACATTTGAAACTTTTATTAGTATGTAGAGTTAGACTTAAGAATGTAGTGTAAACCTGCTCATTTGATATTTTCTCCTCCCACTATGAATTCTCTCTTCTTTGTTATCATTTTCTTGAACATTAACTAATGAGAAAGACTAATCAGATAAGCTATAATTTTCATCATGAAAATTAAAGTCCCTTTGGTCCATGAGCCTATCTGAAAGCCCACATTATATCACAGGAAGATTTGTGTCACCATACAGAGAGTAGAGTACCATCTTTTCAAATTACTGTACTGATCCTCTGTCTCATAACAGAAGAACTACCCACATTACAGGATGACAGTTGGCAAAAACATTATGTTAGAAACTGAATAAGTGAATAAGTAACACAGATTAATCGAATCCTTGCTATGATGTATGACTTACAGGAGAATGAGCAAGACAGACATAGCCCTGATGCAACTTACACTCCAGTGAAATAGACTGACATTACTTGTATAATGAAACATGTTACAGAACACTGTAAGTATGTAAGGTGCTAGTAAAAGAGATATACATGCTTTAAATACTCTAAAAATGGGGTTGAATGTCCTTCAGAGTCTGTACTGTAAGGGAGAACGTTTTCAGTATTACAAGGGAAGATTGTGAAAAGACTGGCAAGAGAGACCATGTTGCACTGAAGAACTACGAAAAGTGACAGAGAAGCTGAAATGAAAGATGGAGGTTTGAGAGGACACAGCATTTAAACTGAATAAGTATGTATGGGACAATTGTTCAATGCTACAGGAAATGTAAGTTCAGACTTTATCAGACAACAATCCTCCAGTTTCATAACTTACCTTGGGGACACAGACTCCACCCTCGTTTTGCCTGAGGTAATCTGAACAATTTTGCAGTGTAACTTAACACAATTTGGACTCTATAAGTAAATTCTCAGAGAACAACTAGTTTTGAGTAAAACAATAAAGATTCCTTAGTTAAACTGACATTACAATATGTCAAAGCTGTCAGCCATTTAATACTACTAACGTCAAGCCAATTAAAATAGTAGAAAAAAACCCATAATTTGGAACACTATTATTGTCACTAAGAAATTTATTTTTGCCATAGTTTGAAATACTCTATATATATTGATGTTACTTTTTAATACATAAACTTCATTAAATATGACATAGGCTTCAAAATTTAAATTGCAGTAGTCATTATAAAATTAGTACTTATGTGATTTTTTTAATGCATGTATCTATTTCCTAGTATTTTTACAGGGCTTCCAAAAGTAGTCATAACTAATGAATTCTGGGTTTTTTTGGTAAGAAATTAGCATTATGCAAGAACAATGTAATGGCCATAAATAATCATTTAACCTGAAAAAGCCACTTGATCAGTATTCAATAAGAAAAATCTCAGACTAACGCACAAGAAGAGTTAATTGTAATACAGTTTCAAATTTAGGATTGTGATGCTTCCTGCCTTGCCTTTGTTGCCCAGAATTGCATTTGCTATTGTAGGTATCTTTTATTTCCAAATTATTTTAGGAATGTTTTCTCTGTATTTATGAGGTAAGCTAATGGTATTTGAATTGGAATTGCACTAAATCTGTATAAAAGTTTTGGGATTGTAGACATTTTCACAATATTGGTTCAAAATACAAGAGAGATAACTAATCTCTGTTCATCAAAAAAGAACATTTTGTGCTTTCATGGCTTCAATTTTTTATGTCTACATTTTGTAATATGAACTACTTATAAGATATCAATATGCAATATATTAACCAGTGTTAATCTCCTATTATTTTATTTTGAAATTCTGTATCATCATTTTTATTCTTTTTTCATTTTCAAATAAAAAATGAAGATTTAATTGTCAGTCTTGCAGGTCCCAACTTGAGTTAGTTTTATTCAATGTATTTATTCTTTTACTATTGTTGTATTTGTTAATTAATGGTTCAAGGCAGTTTGTGGCATATCTCTAAGTGTTGTGTTTTCATTTGAGTTGGATTTTTTTCTCATGAGAATGTCATCATTAATTCAATCTACTTGATCATTAAAAATCACTGATTTTAATTTCCTAGTGGCATTTCCATCGAAAAGACCTGCAAGTCATGATACGTGTGCTGTGATGTGAAAAGCTGCTTATGACCTGTACTTATCTTGAATGCCAGCTACCCAATTTGAGAGGAACTCAGCATTGCTTTACTGCAGGGTGTAGTAAACACACTCTAAGGTATTCCTCGATATCTCCAACTACTGTTATTTATGGCTTGTACAATTGTCTCTTGACTGGGATGGAATCTGAAACTTGCTCATAGTTAATAGAATATTGCAAAGATAATGAGATGCCAGCATTATTGTAATCCTGTATAAGATGATAAACTATATTGCTGAAAAACTGTTATGTAGTCTTTGGCTAGTATTCATGTTAGGGAGGCTTGCATGGAAGGCAATTGACTTTGGCTTCTAGCTGAGACCTGTGAGGTATGCAGAACTTCAGTCTGGTAACTCACAAGAGACTAAATGATAACCAAAAACTTTAAGATCATGGAAATTAATTTCTCCCCAGCTGAGATTCATATAAGCCTATATTTCAACCAGAAGTTCCATGGAAGCTTTGTGAGATTCTGAAGAATATGCTAAACTTCTTCAATATCCACATATACTATGAGACAATCAGTATACATTCTTTTTTCAGTCACTGTTTGTAGTAATATTGTTATACAGTATTAAATGTCTTAAAGAAAAAAATGTATGTATTATTCAGCTTTCTTTTCAATGAGACACAGCACCTGACATCTACAGTTTAAAGGAAGAAAGGTTTAATTTGTCTCAATTAGGGTGAATTCAACCCATAGTCTGTGAACAGGAGCATCATGGCAGAAAAGCATGATGGTGCAAAGATGTTTGGTTGTGGACACTCTAAAAGGAAGGTGGTTAAACAGCACCAGAAGGAAAGGAGACATTGATCATGGGTTGTACCCAAGGTCACATCTCCATGACTTACTCAGAAACACCCAGAAGTAGGCTCTACTGATCTGCCCACTCAGTGTCTCTTATTCCAGTGGAGTTGACATATCTGATTTAACAGCCATAAAAGATGTGCATAAATTCATGCTTTTTAACATTTTTGTTTTGCAGTACTAGAAATGTAATCCAAGGCTTTTGTACAGAGCTTCATACCTGTTATTTTACATTTTTGTATTATTTTATTCTGAGACAAGGTCTTGTTAATTTGCTAATTGTGCAAGGTGGTCTTAATCTTTCCATCCTCCTGCTTCAAACTTTCAGAATGCTGGAATATAAGTTAGTGCTCCACAGATGGCTTTAGATTTGTGCTTTAAATATAAACTAGAATATTTTGTGATAGACACATAGTAGATTAATTTCTATCCCATGTTATGTGTTAGATAACTAAAGTATGTAGTACAGAGAAAAGAGAATTTTCTGTCATCCTAAGATGTGTTTTTAAAATTTCTAATATTACACTCATCTTGTATTTCTGGAATAAGACAAATTTAGTCTCTCAAGATTAAGTTTAGAGAAATATTCATGGTACACTATTAGATTTGATTTTCTAATACAGTATGCAGGAATGTTAAATTTCTATAAGTAATAATATTCAAACTATAAAACCCAAAGAATGATGTAAGAAAAATTTTTCTTTAAATGAAGAACTTAACCACTTTTGATTTATTGGAAAGTAACCTTGGTATTTATTCTTTAAAAATAAAGTGATGGGATATAAAAATGTATGTTGAACTTTTTCTCATAATTTTAAAGATACTAATGTTCTCTTTAAGTTTTAATGCTCTAAACTATTTTAATATTTTATAACCCTATTTATTTACTTCTTGCCTTTTAAGTTTTCATTTGCTTCAATATACTACTAGGGTCAATTTCTCTGTATTTACTGTGTTTGGAGTCTATTACACAGTAGCTTGAAAATCTAAAAGTTTCTGTTTTTCATCACTTCTAGAATTGTAAATGCATTTTGCTAACCTTTTCTCTGTCTTTTATCATAAACACATCAAATGTGTGATAATTATTATTATACCTTTTCTGCTTCTCTTAAATTCTTTCCTGTCTTTTTATTTATAATACTTTTATTTTGTTTCTTAATAAAAATTTCTTTAAACCTACCTTCCACTTCACCAGTGATTTTGTACTTTATAAATTAAATGACTAGCATATAAAAGTTTAAATGAGTATATGTATTTACGTACATATGTGTATACATACATAAGTGCACATTTAATAAAAACTGCTGCTTTTTTCTTTCTGCCGATCATTTCCTAGTACTTTATTCTTTCCTTATACTTACTTACTTTTAATCTTTTCATTACATTTTAACAGGCTGTTTAATACTCCCAATCACCACTGTTCTATGTATGTGTTGACTTGTGTGAGTTTGGATCTTGAACCCTATTTGCAAGGGTTTTACACTTGCTCATTGAATGAATTCTGGATGAAAGGTTCCCCTTGCACAGGAATATGTGGTTGTTTTTAGCAAACACTTTTAGAAGTAGGGACATTTTTCCTTTGTGAAGAGTTTCAACCATACAAATAATTCAAGTTGGACGCTCAAACCCAAGGAAGTTGATTGTTATATTTATACTCTTAAATAGGTTTTCTGTTTTTGTTTTCATGAACTTGCTCAGATTAAAACGTTATTGTTGCCATCTCCCTGTGCCATCTGAGGTGTTTCTTGTAATCTGTACTTTCGCTGAAGGTAGGGATTTTGATGTATGCTGCTTCAGGACCCAGTCCTAATAGTGTCTTTTGGGGAAGAATTTTACAATTTTTTCTCTGTGAAAGATGATCTTCTCTTATTTCCCAATGTCAGGTATGTTGCACAAATAGATTATGATATCAAAATTTTAGTTTTTGGTTTTAAGTTTTCTTTTATTCCATGTTGGTAATTGTCTTTGGGGATGTGCCATTTAAAAGGCTGTTTATTTCATTTTCTCTAACATTACTAAGGAGTTTTTTCAGATGATCTAGTGTGTGTGTGTGTGATAGCTTTTTCAAGATGCAAGTTCAAGTTTTATTTGTCTAAAGTCAACATTACACTGAAATTATCAAAGGTTGGCATACAATCTAATTTCACTGTTTCCATAATAACATCCTTTATAAAGTAGAACACATTTCCCATTTATAAGTTGTTTATTGGGCTCTCAATTAACTTACTGTGAATAATCCATTATCAGCACAGGCATAAATAGACTGACATTGATAAAAAGGTGTTCAAATATATATTGTGATGCTAAACAGTAAATAAAGCCAATCAAAGGTGAAATTGGTCAGAACTATGGCTACCTTTAGATTTTTAGTTGAGAAGAATTTCAAGGTAAACTTCTTGAATGCAAGACGAGTTTTACATCTTGATCCAGGTGGTGATTAAATGTTTGCTGCAAAATTTAATCAAGCTTTATACTTCAAGTCAGTGTCCTTTATATGCCTCATGATGTTTTTGCTACAGCTCAACTTAAAAATAAATGATACTCAAGGTGTCCCAGACAAGCAATGTTCACAAATATCAGGGCCATTAGATTGACTCAAAACCCAGTCAGTTTGAATATTTACTGTTTACCCTTTAACTTTGTAACTTGAACAACTACATCCAGGATGATTGTATGTAATTTATAAATTACTGATTTCTTAGTGGGGCTTTTTCTCATTCTTCTTTTTCTTTCTTTCTTTTAGAATTCTGTATTGTTGCTACCCTTTTTTCTGTTTTGCTTTTTTTTCTTCTCTTTAAATAAAATCTTAAAAATGTATAATTGCTATTGTAAAAAAAGAGGAAATAGGAAGCGCTATAAAAGATATAGCTGCATGTATGTTTAGATGTGTGGGATTGATGACCATATTTCTAGGTTCTTGTTGTTTTGTTGAATAGATCTGTTTGCACTCTCCCTGCTTGAGTGTCCACTTTGTGTGCCTTAATTCTGTAACTTGAATAACTATTTCTAAAAGAATAATATGTAATTTATCAACTAGTGATTTCTTACTGTTTATCTTCTTTTCTTGAAATTCTGTAATATTTCTACCTTTTTCCGGTTTTTTCTCTTTAAATAAAAAAGGACACAGTCATTTTTACTTTTATTTTAAAATGCTAATAATTTCTTCAAAACCTAAGCCCCAACATTGTAAGAGCTAATGACTTCATCTAGTAGTAAAACACAAAGCCCAGAATTACTTTGAACATGACTAATCTGGCTGCCATTATTAACAATCAAGCAGAGTTGAAAACTGAAAATAGCTCCAGTTAAAATGCCTGAACTGGATGATCTACAAGGCCATACGAATCTCATATTTTATGTCTCTGGGTGACTTATTGTGCTCATTTATTAGCAAATTAGAAAGACAAGTGAATATTCACTGTTAACCTTTTGCTTTGCAAAACAAACCTAGATGATTAGACACCTATGGTGGTTTGCAAATTGTCTCTCCTCATATGACTTTACTCTTAATAACCAGCATATTATTGGTTTCCCTTCAAATTCCATCATTTCCTGGACATTGTTTATGTTGATTTGATCAGTTCCAGTAAGCTGCTGAAGGTTAAAGGAACAAACATAACAAACAAAGCTATTAGCTTACAATTTAGAATAATCGCTGGATACTGTATTGAATCTAAAGTTTACATTAAGTATATCAGCATGAACTGTTTCTTTTTAAATAGTTCTTCTTACCAGAAGGTATGTGCATCTACAGTAAGCTCCATAGGTGTTTATTATACACTAAAAAAGGGTTATAAAGTTATGAAGCAACAGTAAAAATAATTTCTGGTCTCTTTTACTATGCTTGGCTTGTGATGTCAACTAATTTAGACACATTGGTAACTATTGCTTGGAGATCAATTTTTTGCTGAAATTCCTTTCCATGAACTATCTCAAGAAGAGTCAAATTTTAGAATCAATTGAAAATATATTTTAACTCCTTTCTCTATTTTGGAGAAATCCAAAAATTCCAACTAAAAATCACTAATTCTTAAAGGAATGGCTGTCAATATTTGTGTATATTTGCCTTCCTTCTACCTTCATGAGGTTTCTTTAAGAAAGAGAAATGTTCATTAGAAATCTGTATTTTCAAAAAGCAAAACACACATTGCCAATTTTTCTAAACAGCATAATGTTGTTCTATTCTGTAATTCTGCCGAGAATAAAATCTGACAAAAGGACTGGAGGACATTAGTATGGTAGGTTAATTTAGAAAGTTATCTTTGGAAGCAGCAATGAGGCAATAGAATAAGAAACTAAAGGAAGAAAAAAATTGAACTAAAATTTGTCATTAGAACTGTGAACAATATGGACTTTATTTCACAGTGATCTGTTAAGGTGCAGGAAGAAATTCTTATGAAACTATCTCCATGGAGGTGAATAGTCAGCACTGGCCTTCATATACCATTGTCCATTCTATGAGGGTTATTTCTTCATTACTAACAATTCTAATCTTTCAGAATAGCATGTAAGCATGGTACCAAGTAAGCGCAGGAATGTAAGTGAAGCTGCTTGGTAGGACAAGGGGGATTTGGTGCTGCCTGGTGCATGCTGGCATTGTGAAGCAGTCTTGCAGTGAACTGCCCCTGCAGCTGTGCTTGAAGTCAGTGTGAAATAAGTGAGTATGCCCCGAAACACCAGAGCCAATTAGCACCCATGCATAATGCTTAAGAACTTCCATAATCAGATGGAGAAAGTGATTTCTATTACTCAAAAATAGTCTTGACAAACAAAATGAATTTAGTTTTTTAGGGAACTTGGATTCATTATTACACTTCTTGGATATCATTTTTCATAGTGTTTTAAATTAGTTAATGACTTCATAGAATCTTAAGTTTTTTTAAGCCTTGTGGTCAGGTTTGGATGGAAAATATGACCAAATTACGCTGATTGTCTAAATTAAGAAAAAAACAAAAGACATATTGTTTTTAATTTGCCTCAAGATACTCCCTCTCCCATTGGACACACTTACCCTCTTGTTCTTGCAACTTTTTGAAGCATTTCTGCAAACGTTCTTACATAAGTGTCTTTAGTTTTGGTGTCATGGCTGTTTCTGTGCCCTGAGTAGATTCAAAACATTTACCATTCATGATAGTTTCCACATTGGTAAGGGCCAGACATCACACAGCATTACATCCAGTGAACAAGGTGGATAAGAATGCATTGTAATTATTTTACTTGACAGAAAATGCTGTAAATATAAACTGTAAACTGCTTTAGAAAGTGGTAAGAATGACTGGATAAAGCTGTTTAAAGTGAAGGGAAGTATTTTGAGAGAGATAAATAGCAATGTCTTTTACTATAATTAATTTTAAAAATTTGAATGGTCATTATATTTTTTAACCACATCCTTTGTATGGCTTAAAAATTCTTTCCTGATGGGTCCTAGTGAATAAGAATTAGTGACATTAGATTACAAGGTTATTCACTGTTGTTTTTAAAAAAGACTACTAGTTAACAACAGATAGACTGGACAGAGGATCCAAACTCTGCCCAGCCCAGTTTTCTGGCACAATCCATCAGGGGAACATCCAGCCAGTTCAGTGGTCACTTAGGTACTGAGCCCAGCACAGTCCAGAGCCCCAGAGCCTCAGATCAGGGAGTGAAGACCTGTCTTGGAGAATTTGAGCTCTGCCCATCAGAGCACAAAGTCCCAGCTCTGTAGTTCAGTGGTGTGGCCCAGCTAGCCACACAGTGGGTCCCAGAGTTTCCAAACTCTGCCCAGCCAGGAGCAAGGGCCCAGGATCATATGCTGGGGACATACTCTGACTAGCTACATGCTCCAGAAGCTCTAACTTCTCCTAGCCAGAGGCAAGGTCCAGGTGATATCACCCTTGGGGGCATGTTTTGCCTCTCTGTGTGGGTCCCAGAGGTTTTGAACTCCACTTGTCCAGGCTCTGGGCCCTGGTCACACATTGGGTGTGCATCCCTACTAACCAACTGGGTGTAAATGATTCTCAACTCCACTCAACCAGGTTCTAGGCCCCAGCAGCATACTCTTGGAGTCTGTCCTTCCTAGCAGCAAGAGGATCCAACCTCTGCCCAGCCCAACATCCCAGAGCAACCCAGGGAAATACATCAGGGGAACACCCTGCCAGCCACACAGGCCACAGAGCACAAGGATCCAGTTCCACAGGTAGGGGGTGCACCCAGTTAGCTACAGGGATATCAGAGGACAGAAAGAGGCACTGAAATGAAAGACAGTGGACACTGCACTACTGAACTGTCTGAAATGATAGCAAATGAAGTAAAGAAACAACTCCATGAAGTTATAGAGGAAATCAGGTCAGAAATAATCTCTCAGGTAAAAAATGAGATGACAAACATGAAAGAAATGCTGTATCTAAAGAAGATCTTAATAAAAACAGAGGAATGTAAGAAAATGATGGAAAACTTGAACAAACAATATTAGACAGAATTAGAATACATGAAAGATATTTCAGAAATTAAAAATTCCATTGAAAGCTGGCAAAACCAATTGAATGAAGCTGAAGACAGACACTTAGATATTGAAGACAGGATGGAAGATTATGACCATAAAAGAAAAGATCTCTTAAAAATAAAACAGAAGAAGGAAAGAACAATTCAAAAGATGATGCAAAGAGAAACAATATAAGATTGATAGGTGATATGAAAAAGTAGGAGTCAACAGAAACAAACTGCCAAGTCTATTTGAAGAAATAATAACAAAATTTCCCAAACACAGGAAAGAATCTGAAATGCAGATAAGTGAGGCATACAGAACCACAATTAACTGCAACCAAACTAAATCTTCACCCAGACATATAATAATTAAGATATCAGAAATTCATCACAAGAACAGAATACTAGAATAATGTCAAAGAAAAGAAACTGATCACTTATGAAGGAAAGTCTATCAGAATCACAGCAGACTTCTCAACACAAACCTTCAAGTCAAGAAGAGCTTGGAGTTAAGCATTTCAGGTCCTGAAATAAAACAATTTTCAACACAGATTGGTGTAACCTGCAAAACTATCTTTGAAAACTGATGGAGAAATAAGATAATTTCATGACAAAGAATAACTGAAGAAATTCATGGCCATCAAACAAACACTACAAAGAGTACTGAAAGACACTCTAGAAAGAGACAAAGATAACTAGAATCCCAAGAACAACAAAAGGAAACCACTAAGCAGGGCAAACAACTAAACAGAAAAAGTAGAAAACCAACAACAGAAGATAGTATGACAGTGGTAAGTCACTACTTATCAATTATCCATCAATGTAAAGGTCTCAACTCACCAATAAAAATAAACCACTGGCAGAGTGGATTAAGAAAAAAAATCTAACAATATGATGTGTACAAGAAACACATTTAATTCAAAAGGAAATTCATAGACTAAAAGTCAAAGAATGGAAAACAATACTCTAGAAACGCAGAAAAAAGCAAAGGTAGCTATTTTGTTTGTAGACAATGCGAACTTCAAATGAAGAATGATCAAAAGAGATAAAGAAGGTTGCTAATACTTGTTAGGGGAAAAATTCAAGGGGAAGAGATTACAATCATAACTATACATGCACTAAATATGGGAGCACCCAACTACATAAGACAAATTTTAATAGACATTAAAATAATAAACAATAGGACAGCTCATTAATCTGTCCTTGGCCGCTTTTACATCCTGACCAGACAGAGGTCAGCTTCTTGGGATGCATTCATTGTTGCAGTCCAGCCAAGCCCTTCTGGTCTTAGAATTGCTTTAAGCTGGTGTGCCATGAAGTGAGTTGCAGAACACCAGGGTTTGGGACCATCAATCCCAGCAGTTGGGTGCCTGCCCAGCCCCCTTGGCTAACTGGACTGGGCTCCAGAGGTTTCATGGGTTTGAGGGGACTGTGCCTAGTGACCTTCATTCAACAAGGGGAACCAGACCAGCAGAAGGGGGAGCCAAGCCGGCACTGTGCACCATGAGGTGAGTTGCAGAACACCAGCACAGACCCAGAAGGGTATGGGACCATCGATCTCGGCAGCTGAGTGCCTGCCCAACACCCCTGGGTCATTAGACTAGGCTCCAGAGGTTCCGAGGACTTGAGTGGACTGCGCCCAGTGACCTTCATTCAACCAGGGGAGCCAGGCCCACCTAAAGTGGAGCCAAACTGATGTGGTGACCGAAGGAAAGCTTCAGAAAATTGCTGGAAACACAGAAATACAGGAAAATGACAAAACAAAAGACCAAAATACAATCTCAAATCCCCAGCCCATCCAAAGAAATAAGAGCCGTGTACATAGAAGAAAATATTACACATACACCTGAAATGTATGAAATGATATCAACTGAAATAAAGAAGCAAGTACAGGAAGCTATGAGGGAACTCAGATCAGAAATATTCTTCCAGGTAAAAGAAGAAATGACAAAAGTAGTGAAAGAAATAGTGAATGCATCCAACAAAGACACAGCTAAACAATTAGAGGAACAAAGTAAAATGATAGAATCCCTGAATGAACAGTTTAAGAGACAAACAGAATGCATTAAGCAGATTCAAAGAGATATACAGGAAATCAAAAACTCTAATGAAAGTTGCAAAAACCACCTCAATGAAAGTGAAGATAGAATCTCAGACTTCGAAGATAAGATTGCAGCTAGTGAACAGGAAAGGCAAGGTGTTCTAACAATAACAAGAAATCAAGAAATAACAATTCAACAGCTACAAGATGATGCAAAGAAAAACAATATAAGATTAAAATATAAGATAAAAGAAAATATAAGATAAAAGAAAAAGAAGGGGAAAACACAAAAGATATCAAGAGGCTATTTACAGAAGTAATAGCTGAAAACTTCCCAAACATGAATATGGAAACTGATATATGGATTAGTGAGGCATATAGAACTGCAAATAGCCATAACCAAAACAAGCCTACACCCAGACATATAATTATCACCATCCCAGAAATCCAAATTAAGAACAGAATATTAAAAGCTGTTAAGGAGAAGAGAGAGGTCATCTATAAAGGAAAGCCTATCAGCATCACGGCAGACTTCTCAACACAAACAATGAAGTCAAGAAGAGCATGGAGTGAAGTTTTTCACATCCTTAAAGAAAACGACTTCCAACCCAGACTGCTGTACACTGCAAAACTGTCCTTCAAAACGGATGGAGAAATAAGATACTTCCATGACAAAGAACAGCTGAAGAACTTCATGATCACCAAACCAAACCTACAAAGAATACTGAAAGACATTCTAGATACACATAGGAAAAAACCACTAAGCAAGACAGACAACTAAACAGAAGGGAAAAGTAAAGATACAAGAGCAGAAAGATATCATGTCAACAATAAAATGATATGTAACAGTTATAACCATTAATGTAAATGGCCTCAATTCACCAATTAAAAGAAACAGACTGGCAGAATGGATCAAGAAACAACATCCAACCATATGCTGTCTACAAGAAACCCATCTAACCCAAAAGGAAACTCATAGACTGAAAGTCCAAGGATGGAAAACAATAGTTCATGCAACAGGAACCCCCCCCCAAAAAAAAAGCCAGGGTAGCTATCCTGTTTGCTGACAATGTAAACTTCAAACCAAGAATGGTCCAAAGAGACAAAGAAGGTCACTAAATACTAGCTAGGGGAAAACTGCAAGAGGAAGAGATAATAATCTTAAATATATATGCACCAAATTCCAGAGCACCCAACTACACAAAGCAAGTATTAACAGAAATGAAAAATCAAATAGGTAATAACACAATTATAACAAGGGGTTTTAACACACCATTGACACAAAGGGATAGATCAAATAGACAGAAAATCAGCAAAGAAATAACAGAACTGAATCACACCTGTGAACAAATGGATTTGATAGAGGTATACAGAGTGTCCCATTCAAAAACATCAGGATATGCATTCTTCTCACCAGTACATGGGACATTCTCTAAAACAGACCATATACTAACCCACAGAACATATTTAAGTAAATGCAAAAGAACTGAAATTATCCCATGCATGTTATTGGATCATAGTGCCATGAAACTAGAAATTAATGATAAAAGTAACTGCAAAAACCACACAATCACATGGAAATTAAATAATGCACTCTTGATCAATGAGTGGGTCACAGAGGAAATAAAGAAGAAATTAAACAATACCTACAAACAAACGAAAATACAAATACAACTTACCGGAACCTGTGGGATGCAATGAAAGCAGTCCTCAGAGGAAAATTTATTGCACTGAGTTCCCACATTAGGAAAACAGAACGAACACAAATAAACAACCTGATATTACACTTTAAACATCTAGAAAAAGAAGAGCAAGCCAAGCCCAAAGCCAAAAGAAGGGAGGAAATTATAAAGATTAGAGAAGAAATTAATGCAATAGAGACTAAGAAAACAATTCAAAGAATCAATGAATCAAAGAGTTGGTTCTTTGAAAGAATAAATAAAATTGACAAGCCCCTAGCCAACCTAATTTAAAAAATGAAAGAAAAGACTCAAATTCATGCAATACAGAATGAAAAAGGAGAAATCACTACCGACCCTGTGGAAATACAGAAGATCATCAACAACTAGTTTGAAAACCTCTACTCTTATAGGTTTGATAACACAGAAGAAACGGACAGATTCCTAGAAACATATGAACCACCAAAGTTGGATCAAGAAGATGTAAAATTGCTGAATAACCCAATTTCTATGAATGAAATTGAAAATGTAATCAAGTCCCTACCAACAAAGAAGAGCCCAGGCCCAGACGGATTCACTGCAGAATTCTACAAGAAATACAAAGAAGACTTAATGCCAACACTCCTCAAACTCTTCAGTGAAATTGAAAGGGAAGCAATCCTCCCTAAATCATTCCTGGAAGCAAATATCACTCTAGTACCAAAACCTGAGAAAGACCCAACTAAAAAAGAGAACTACAGACCAATCTCCCTAATGAACATAGATGCAAAAATTCTCAATAAAATATTGGCAAACAGGATGCAGCAAATCATCAAGAGGATTATACACCATGACCAAGTGGGATTCATCCCAGGCATGCAGGGATGGTTCAACATACGTAAATTGATAAATGTAATCCACCATATCAATAGAGCCAAAAATAAGAATCATATGATCATTTCTATAGATGCAGAAAAAGCTTTTGATAAGATCCAACACCAATTCATGATAAGAACCTTACAGAGAATTGGAATAGATGGTCTTTACCTCAATATGATAAAGGCCATCTACGACAAACCAACAGCCAGTGTCTTATTAAATGGCCCCAAACTGAAAGCCTTTACCTTAAAATCAGGCACAAGACAAGGATGTCCATTATCACTGCTCCTATTCAATATAGTACTGGAAATACTAGCCAGAGCAATTAGACAAGAGAGGGAAATAAAAGGAGTAAAGATAGGAAGAGAAGAAGTTAAATTATCATTATTAGCAGATGACATGATAATCTACATAGAAGACCCCCAAACCTCCATTGAAAGTCTCCTAGATATAATAAATAAATTCAGCCAAAGAGCTGGATACAAAGACAATACTCAAAAATCAATAACATTCTTATACACTAACAAAAAAATCACCGACAGTAAAATAAGAGAAGCCACACCCTTCACACTAGCATCCAAAAAAATGAAATACTTAGGAATTAATCTGATGAAAGATGTAAAAGAGTTGTACAGGGAAAATTATAATACCCTGAAAAAAGAAATCGAAGGGAACATCAGAAAATGGAAAGACATCCCTTATTCATGGATAGGAAGAATAAATATTGTAAAAATGGCCATTCTCCCAAAATTGTTATACACATTCAATGCAATCCCAATGAAAATACCACTAGCATACCTCATAGATCTAGAGAAATCACTCCTAAATTCATATGGAACCAGAGGAGACCTAGAATAGCAAAGACAATTCTAAGTAGCAAAGCCAAGGCAGATGGCATCACAATCCCTGACTTGAAGTTATACTACAAAGGTACTGTAATAAAATCAACATGGTATTGGAATAAAAACAGACCTGAAGATCAATGAAATAGATTAGAAGATACATCTACAAACACACTCAACCACCTTATCTTTGATAAAGGGGCCAAGCATGTTCACTGGAAGAACAACAGTCTCTTTATTAAGTGGTGCTGGAAAAATTTGCTATCTATATGCTGAAAACTAAAATTAGACCCATGCCTATCACCATGTACTAAACTAAAATCCAAATGGATCAAAGATCTAAATATTAAAACAGAAACACTAAATCTGTTGCAAGACAAAGCAGGTAAAAATCTTAAAGACATAAGGGTAGGTAGAGAATTAATGAACAAGAGCCAAACTGCATGGGAAATACTTCCCAGAATCAATAACTGGGATCATATTTTATTAAAG
Source organism: Hydrochoerus hydrochaeris (assembly GCA_004027455.1). Taxonomy (NCBI): domain Eukaryota; kingdom Metazoa; phylum Chordata; class Mammalia; order Rodentia; family Hydrochaeridae; genus Hydrochoerus; species Hydrochoerus hydrochaeris. Next base: position 10,446 of record PVLA01009337.1, on the reverse strand, counting down.
AGTTTCTGCATTTTCAAAGAAATCTCCAGCAGAGTGAAAAGAAAACCTGCAAACTGGGAAAAAAATCTTAGTGAACTGTCGCTCAGACAAAGGAGTCCTGTCTAGAACTTATAAAGAATTAAAAAAAAATCAGACCCTCTAAGTTCAAAGACCCAATCCAAAAATGGGCATCCGAGATGAACACACAGTTCTCAGATGAAGAAATATGAATGGCAAATAAATACATGAAAAAATGTTCATCATCATTGGTCATTAGAGAAATGCAAATTAAAACCACACTGAGATACCATCTCACTCCAGAAAGAATGGCCAGGATCAACAAAACTACCAACAACAAATTCTGGAGAGGCTGTGGGGAAAAAGGAACTCTTCTGCACTGTTGGTGGGAGTGTAGACTGGTGCAACTACTGTGGAGGTCAGTCTGGAGATTCCTCAAAAAGCTGGGGTTGGAGGTCCCATTTGACCCAGCTATTCCACTTCTGGGCATATTCCCAGAAGATCTGAAAACATCTTACCACAGTGATATATGCGCACCCATGTTTATAGCAGCACAATTTGTAATAGCCAGACCTTGGAATCAATGGAAGTGCCTGTCAACCGAGATGGATAAAAAAATCGTGGTACTTTTTAACAGTAGAGTACTACTCAGCTATAAAGAATGATCACATTGAGATATTTATAAATAAATGGATGCATCTTGAATCTATGCTCATAAGTAAAATAAATCAAACTCACATGTATAAATACCATATAGTCTCCATAGGGTAAGAAATGGTAAGAGTACAGAAGATTTTATGGTAATCATGGGTCACCATTATATTGCTTTGAAGTCTTATGTTTTCATTCATTGGTTGGAATGGTTTTATTCTGTTTTGTTTGATCTTAAGATATGTGATGGTATGAATAGTTACTTTGAAGAAAATACAATATAGCAGCCATTGTTGATTTGATGACATCATCTTGCTCTGAAGTCCTACCATGCTCTTGTTTTTCTATTACCATTGGTTCTATCATGTTGTGTCTTATTGGATTTTAATATGTATGATAGTATAAACAATTTTTTTATGGAAAATGAGATGGTATAGTAGCCATTGTCCATCTTAGGTTATTTGGTTCACAATGCCTTGCAATACTTTCATTCTCTTGAGTGGTTTTATTCTATTTTGTTATGTTTGACATTATTGTGTGTAAAGCTAAGCTCAACTATTTTAAAGAAAGAGACATCATGATAGCTACTTTTAATATCCAATTGTCTTGTTATGAAGTGCTGTGTTGCTTACATTGTTCTGTTCTGATCTGCTTAGATCTGTCCTCTTTTGTTTTATTCTCTTTAAAATAAACAACAATAATAAACAATAATAATAATGATTTAGTTAAAATATAGTTAAAATAAACAATAATACAGTTAAAACAGGGGAACTTAACACTCACATTGTTACAAACAGACAGATCAACCAAACAAAAAATCAGCAAAGAAATAACAGATATAAATCAAACTTGTGAAAAGTGGACCTAGTAGATGTGTACAGTGTTCCTCCCAACAACATCAGAACACACATTCTTCTCAGCTGCACATGTGTCTCTAAAATAGATCATATAGTAACTCACAGAACATACTTAAGTAAATGTAAAGAAATTGAAATAGTTCCAGGCTTATTATCTGACCATAGTGCAATAAATCTGGAAATTAATGACAAAAAATCTTCACAAGAACCCCATAAACACATGGAAATGAAATAAAACTCTCCTTAACAACCCAGTGGGTTATGGAAGAAATTAAAGAAGAAATTAAACAATGTCTACAATGGAATGAAAATGCAAATACAAATTCCTGGAACTTATGGGACATAATGAAAGGAATCCTCAGACAGAAATTTACAGCACTAAACTTCCACATTAGGAAAATGGAAAGAACACACATAAACTTAATGGTGCACTTCAAACTTCTACAAAAAGAAGAGAAAGTAAAGTCCAAAGCCCAAAGAAGGCAGGAAATTATAAAGATCAGAGCAGAAATTAATACAATTGAAACTAAGAAAACAATACAAAGAATTAATGAATCAAAGAGTTGGTTCTTTGAAAGAATACATAAAATTGATTACCCCCTAGCCAGCCTTATCAAAAAAAGGAAAGCAAAAGCTCAAATTCACACAATAAGAAGTGAAAAAGGGTGAAACCACTACAGACCCTGCAGAAATACAGAAGATCAATACCTATTTCAAAAACCTTTACTCTCATAGATTTGATAACATAGAAGAAATGGATAGATTCCTAGAAACTTACAAATTATCAAAGCTGAATCAAGAAGATGTAAAACTGCTGGACAACCAACTCAATTTCAGTTAATGAAATTGGAAATTTAATTGGAACCTTAGCAACAAAGAAAAGCCCAGGTCCTGATGGATTCACTGCAGAATTCTATAAGACATTTAGGAAAGACTTAATTCCAACATTTCACAAAATCTTCCATGATATCGAATAGGAAGGAAGCAAGAGTTACCCTAATACCAAAACCAGAGAAAGACCCAGTGAAAAAAAAGAAAATCATAGACCAATCTCTCTAATGAAAATAGATGCAAAACTCCTCAATAAAATACTGACAAATCGAATGCAACAAGTCATCAGGAAGATTATACACCATGATCATCCCAGGAATGTAGGAATAGTTCAACATATGCAAATCAATGAATGTAATACTTCCTATCAAAAGAACCAAGGACAGTAACCACATGGTCATCTCAATAGATGCAGAAAAAGCTTTTGACAAAATCCAACACTCATTCATGAAAAAAACCTTACAGAAAATTGGAATAAATGGTCTCTACTTGAATCTGATAAAAGCCATATATGATAAACCAACAGCCAACATCTTACTAAATGGACAAAAACTGAAAACTTTCAACCTAAAATCAGGAACAAGACAAACATGTCCATTATCATTACTCCTATTCAATATAGTGCTGGAAACATTAGCCAGAGCAATTAGACAAGAGAGAGAAATAAAAGTAATAATGACAGGAAAGGAAGAAATTAAATTAATGTTATTGGCAGATGATATGATACTCTACATAGAAGCCTCCCAAAATTCCATTGAAAGACTGCTAGACATAATAACCAAATTCAGTAATGTAGCTAAATACAAAATCAACACTCAAAATCAATAGCATTCCTTTTTTAAAGAGAATAAAACAAAAGAGGATAGAACCAAGCAAATCAGAACAGAACAAGATAAGCAACACAGTGCTTCACAACAAGACAACTGGATATTAACAGTAGCTACCATAGTGTTTCTTTTTTGAAATAGTTGAGCATAGTTTCACACACAATAGTATCAAACATAACAAAATAGTAAAAAAAAAAACATTCAAGAGAATGAAAGCTTTACAGGAATTCAAAACCAAATAACAGAAAATGAACAATGGCTACTATAATATCTCATTTTTCATAAAAAATTTGTTTATACTATCACATATATTAAAATCCAATGAGACAAAACATGATAGAACCAATGGAAATAGAAGAACAAAAGCATGGTAGGACTTCAGAGCAAGATGATATTAAATCAGCAATGACTTCCATAATGTCTTGTTTTCTTCAAAATAACTATTTATATCATCACACATAAAATCAAACAAAACAATAAAACCATTCCAACCAATGAAGGAAAACATTATAAGACTTTAAAGCAATATAATAGTAAACCATGATTACCATCAAATCTTATGTTCTCTTAACATTTCTTACACTAGGGAGACAATAGAGTATTTATATGTGAGTTTGATTTATTTCACTTATGAGTATGGTTTCAAGTTGTGTCCATTTACTTATAAACATCTCAATGTGATCATTCTTTATATCTGAGTAGTACTTCATTGTATAAAAATACCACATCTTTTTAATCCATTCCTCAGTTGATGGGCACTTAGGTTGTTTCCAAGATCTGGCTATTAAAAATTATGCTGATATAATCATGGGTGCACATATGTCACTGTGGTATGATGTTTTCAGTTCTTCTGAAAATATGCCTAGAAGTTGAATAGCTGGTTCAAATGGGACTTTCAATTCCAGCTTTCTGAGTATGACTTTCTGAGTGTGACTGACCTCCACAGTGGTTGCACCAGTATACACTCCCAACAACAATGAAGAAGAGTTCCTTTTTCCCCACAGCCTCTCCAGCACTTGTTGTTGGTAGTTTTCTTTATCCTGGCCATTTTTTCTGGAGTGAGATGGAACCTCAGTGTGGTTTTAATTTGCATTTCTCTAATGACTAATGATGCAGAACATTTTTTCATGTATTTATTTGCCATTCGTATTTCTTCATCTGAGAACTGTGTGTTCATCTCAGATTCCCTTTTTTTGGATTGGGTCTTTGAAATTTGGGGGTTTGACTTTCTAAAATTCTTTATATGTTCTAGACAGAAGTCTTTTGTCTGAGGGATAGTTCACTAAGATTTTTTTCCCAGTTAATGGGTTTTCTTTTCACATGATCACAGTTATTGTTTCTGGGAAGTATTTCCCGTGCAGTTTAATTCTTGTTCAAAAATTCTCTACCTACCCCTATGTCTTCAAGATTTTTACCTACTTTGTCTTGCAACAGATTTAGTGTTTCTGTCTTAATATTAGATCTTTGATCCATTTAGACTTTAGTGTAGTACATGGTGATAGGCATAGTTCTAGTTTTAGTTTTTGGTATATGGAGAGCCATTTTTTTTCACCACCATTTATTAAAGAGACTATCATTCTTCCAGTGAAGGTGTTTGGCCCCTTTATCAAAGATAAGGTGGCTGAGTGTGTTTGTAGTTATAGTTGTATCTTCTAATCTATTGACTTGATTTTCAGGTCTGTTTTTCTTCCAGTACCATGTTGATTTTATTACAGTAGCTTTGTAGTATGACTTCAAGTTAGGGATTGTGATGCCTCCTGCTTTGCATTTGCTACTTAGAATTGCCTTTGCTATTCTAGGTCTCTTCTGGTTCCAGATGAATTTTAGGAGTGATTTCTCTAGATCTATGAGGTATGCTAGTGGTGTTTTGATTGGGATTGCATTGAATCTGTATAACAATTTTGGGAGAGTAGCCATTTTCACAGTCTTTATTCTTCCTATCCATGAACAAGGGATGTCTTTCCATTTTCTGAGGTCCTCTTCAATTTCTTTTTTTCAGAGTATTATAATTTTCCCTAAATAGATCTTTTACTTCTTTTGTTAGTTTAATTCCTAAGTATTTCATGTTTTGGATACTATTGGGAAGGTTATGGCTTCTCTTATTTCTCTCTCAGTGATTTTATTGTTAGTGTATACATTAGTGAATTTATTTATTATATCTAGGAGTCTTTCAATGGAGTTTTGGGGGGTCTTCTATGTAGAGTATTATGTCATCTGCAAATAATGATAATTTAACTTCCTCTTTTCCTATCCTTACTCTTTTATTTCTCTCTTGTCTAATTGCTCTGGCTAGGATTTCCAGTACTATGTTGAATAGGAGTAGTGATAATGGCCATCTTTGTCTTGTGCCTGATTTTAAGGTAAAGGCTTTCAGTTTTGGCCATTTAATATGATGCTGGCTGTTGGTTTGTCATAGATGGCATTTATCATATTGAGTTAAAGACCATCTATTCCACTTCTTTGTAAGGTTCTTATCATGAATAAGTGTTGGACCTTATCAAAAGCTTTTTCTACATCTATAGAAATGATCATATGATTCTTATTTTTGGCTCTATTGATATGGTGGATTACCTTTATTAATTTACATATGTTAAACCATCCCTGTATGCCTGGGATGAATCCCACTTCATCATGGTGTATAATCTTGATTACTTGTTGCATTCTGTTTGCCAGTATTTTACTGAGAATTTTTGCATCCAGTTCATTAGGGATATTGTCCTGTAGTTCTCTTTTTGGTTGGGTCTTTCTCAGGTTTTGGTACTAGAGTAATATTTGCTTCCAGGAATGACTTAGAAAGAGTTGCTTCCCTTTCAATTTCATTGAAGAGTTTGAGGAGTGTTGGCATTAAGTCTTCTTTGTATTTCTTGTAGAATTCTGCAGTGAATCTGTCTGGGTTTGGACTCTTCTTTGTTAGTAAGGATTTAATTACATTTTCAATTTCATTCATAGAAATTAGGTTATTCAGCAATTTTACATCTTCTTGACCTAGCTTTGGTAGTGTGTACATTTCTAGGAATCTGTCCATTTATTCTGTGCTATCTAACCTATGAGAGTAAAGGTTTTCAAAATAGGTGTTGATGATCTTCTGTATTTCCACAGAGTTGGTAATGATTTCACCCTTTTCATTCCTTATTGCATGAATTTGAGTTTTTTCTTTCCTTTTTAAAAGAAGGTTGGTAGAAGCTTGTCAATTTTATTTTTTCTTTCAAAGAACCGGCTCTTTAATTTGTTGATTCTTTGTATTGTTTTCTCAGTCTCTATTGTATTATTTTCAGCTCTGATGTTTATAATTTCCTGCCTTCTTTTGGCTTTGAGCTTGATTTTCTTTTCTTCTTCTAGATGTTTGAGGTGTAGCATCAGGTTGTTTATTTGTGTTCATTCTGTTTTCCTAATGTGGGACTTCACTGCAATAAATTTTCCTCTGAGGACTGCTTTCATTGCATCCCACAGATTCTGGTAAGTTGTATTTGTATTTTTGTTTGCTTGTAGATATGGTTTAATTTCTTCTTTAATTTCCTGTTACTCACTGATTGCCCAAGAGTGTATTATTCAATTTCCATGTGTTTGTGTTGTTTTTTAGTTTCTTTTATCATTAATGTCTAGTTTCATGGTGCTATGATCTGATAACATGCATGGATAATTTTAATTCTTTTGCATTTACTTAAGTATGTTTTGTGGGCTATTATGTGGTCTATTTTAGAGAATATACCATGTACTGATGAGAAGAATGTATATTCTGATTTTGTTTGGTGGAGCACTCTGTATATATCTGTTAAGTCCATTTTTTCACAGGTGTGATTCAGTCATCTTATTTCTTTGCTGATTATCTGTCTAGTTGATCTGTCCCTCTGTGTCAATGGCATGTTAAGGTCTCCTGTTATCATTGTGTTATTGCTTATTTGACTTTTTTTTTCTGTTAATACTTGTTTTGTTTGGCTGGGTGTCCTGATTTTGGTGCATACAGTGAAGATTGTTATCTCTTCGTTTTCCCCTAACTAGTATGTGGTGACCTTCTTTATCTCTTTGGATCATTCTTGGTTTGAAGTTCACATTGTCTGCAAACAGAATAGCTACTTCTGCTGTTTTTTGGGTTCCTGTTGCATGAAGTGTTTTCCACCCTTTCACTTTCAGTCTATGAGTTTTTGGGTTAAATGGGTTTCTTGCAAATAGCATATGTTTGGATGTTGTTTCTTGATCCATTCTGCCAGTCTGTTTCTTTTAATTGATGAATTGAGGCCATTTATATTAATGATTATAACTGTTATATATGTTTATTTTTGACATGCTATCTTTCTGCTGTTGATTCTTTGCCTTTCCACTCTGTTTAATTGTCTGCCTTGCTTAGTGGTTTTATCCTATGTCTATCTAGAATGTCTTTCAGTATTGTTTGCAGGGTTGGTTTGGTGATCATGAAGTTCTTCATCTATTCTTTGTCATGGAAATTTCTTATTTCTCCATCCATGTTGAAGGATAGTTTTTCAGGGTACATCAGTCTGGGCTGGAAGTCATTTCCCTTTAGGATCTGAAATACTTCACTCCGTGCTCTTCTTGACTTCACTGTTTTTGTTGTTGTTGTTGTTTGTTTGTTTGTTTTTGAGAAATCTCTGTGATTCTGATAGGTTTTTCTTTATACATGATGTGTGCTTTCTAACAGCTTTTAATATCTTGTTCTTATGTTGGGTTTCTGGGATGTTCATTATTATATGTCTAGGTGTAGTTTTATTTTGGTTGTGGTTATTTGGAGTTCTGTATGCTTCACTGATCCATATGTCAGTTTCTATTCTCATGGTTGGGAAATTTTCAGCTATTACTTCTGTAAATAGCCTCTTGATATCATTTGTGTTGTCAGCTTCTATTTTGTTTATCCCTATCAATCTTATATTGTTTTTCATTGCATCATCTTGCACCTTTTGAATTATGATTTCCTGAATCCTGGTTTTTTTTTAAAAGATCTTTCCTTTCCTGTTCACTAGCTGCAATCTTGTCTTCGAGGTCTGAAATTTTATCTTCACTTTTGTTGAGGTGGTTTTACCAACTTAAAATGGAATTTTTGATTTCCTGTATATCTCTTTGAATCTGCTTCATGTATTTTGTTTGTTTCTTATATTGCATTCTTGTACACAAACAACAAACTCACTGAGAGAGAAATAAGGGAAACCACACCCTTAACTATAGCATCCAAAAAAGAAATACTTAGAAATATTTTAGCAAAGGAAATAAAAGATATATACTCTGAAAACTACTTTATTCTAAAAACAGAAATCAAAGAGGATTTCAGAAAATGGAAAGACATTCCTTGTTCATAGATAGGTAGAACAACTATTGTGAAAATGGCCATTCTCCCAAAATTGTTATACAGATTTAATGCAATTCCAATCAAGATACTATTTGCATACTTCACACATCTAGACACATCATCCCTAAAATACATCTGGAAACAGAAGAGACGTAGAATAGCAAATACAATTCTTGTAACAGAGCTAAGACAGGAGGCATCGCAATCCCCAACTTGAAATTGTATTACAAATGTACTGTGATAAAATAGGCAAGGTATTGGAACAAAAACTCACCTGAGAATCATTAGAATAGATTAGAAGTTACAGCCACAGCTACAAACACATTCAGCCACCTCATCTTTGACAAAGGGGCCAAACATATACCCTGGAATAAAGATAGCCTTTCTAATAAGTGGTGTGGGAAAAACTGGCTTTCTGTATGCAGAAAACTAAAATTAGGTCCATGTCTATCACCATGCATTAAATTAAAGTCAAAATGGATCAAAGATCTAAGTATTAAAACTAAATCTACTAAAAGACAAGGAAGTAGAAATTTTGATGACATAAGAGTAGGTAGACAGTTCATGAACAAAAATCAAACTGAACAGGAAACACTTTCCAGAATCAACAACTGGGATCTCATCTTATTAAAATGTTTTTGCATGTCAAAGGAAATCTCCAACAGAGTGAAAAGAAAACCCACAAATTCGGAAAATATCTTAGCCACCTGTCCCTCAGACAAAGGACTTTTATCTAGAATTTATGAAGATTTTAAAAAATCAGTCTCCTAAAATTCGAGGACTCATTCAGAACATGGGCATCTGAGATAATACACACTTTTAGATGAAGAAATACAAATGGCAAATCAATACATGAAAAAAGGTTGAACATCAATGGTCATTAGGAAATGCACATTTATGCAATACTAAGATTCCATCTCACCCCAGAAAGAATGGCCAAGATCAAGAAAACTAACAACAACAATTGCTGGAAGGGCTGTGGGGAAAAAGGAACTCTCCTCCACTCTTTGTGGGACTGTAGACTGGTGCAACCACTGTGGAAACCACTGTGGAAATCAGTGTGGAGATTCCTCAAAAAGCTAAGATTAGTGATTTCATTTGACCCAGATGTCCCTCTTCTAGGCATTTTCCCAGAAAAATTGAAAATAATCATATCACAGTTATATATGTGCACCCATGTTTATAGCAGCACAATTTGTAATAGCCAAATCTTGGAAACAGCTCAAGTCCCCATAAATCAAGGAAAAGATAAAAAAGATGAGGTATTTTTATACAGTGGAGTACTACTCAACTATAAAGAAAGATTGCATCAAAACTTTTATAAGTAAATGGACATGACTTAAGACCATACTCTTAAGTGAAATAAATCAAACTCACATGTGTAAATACTGTATTGTCTTCCTAATTGGTCCCAATTCTACAATGCATACTGCATAAGGGCAAGAAACTGTTCAAAGAGGAAAAGTAATTGGAATAAGAGAAAGGAGGAAAAAAGGAAGAGAAAAGGAAAAAGACATAAATATATTCATATATAAGTATTTATGTATAACAGCTAAAATGACCATACTGCTAATTATATCAGTTCTTAGAATAGAATAGAATAGTTACTACTCATATGTTTAGATCAATTTTAAATTTCTGTATCTGTTAATCTAAGCAACCTTCTTGAAGGTAACAAAATGCAATATTACAACCATTGCCAAATTCCTGCCATCTGGTTTTGTAAACCTATATTGTTATTGTATTTGGTTTCTTTTGTTATTTGTTTTTCTGTGTTGTTTTTTATTTTTCCTTTACATCTGTTTAATCTTAAAAAATATATAGACAGCAACAAAAATGTGAGGAAGAATATTTAGTAATATTTTTATTTTTTTCTTTTAAAAAGCAAAACAGAAAAAAGGATAGAAATGATACCAAATTTCTATAAAAAAGTAGGAAATGAACACTAGTTAATATACTGCATATTGTTATCTTAGAAATAGTTGCT
>PVLA01009336.1:0-76594 GCA_004027455.1 Hydrochoerus hydrochaeris | reverse complement strand
TTTTCACTGTGTGCTGTGGGTTCAATGTGTTGCTGCATTTCTGTAGCCTGGCTCTTGATTTTCCTTGCAACACAACAAAAAACCTTTCTGTCACCTGTGTTGGGCGGACAGCTGGAAACTCCGGTTTCCAAGACCATGCCTGTGTTCTCTATTCCCAGAATTGCTTAGCGGCTTCCAGAGGGAGCATTTGCTTGTTTTACTTCCTCCATGGGGCCAGCTCTTCCCTGAGGCTACAAGTCCCAACCTCACAGTTTTGTTTTAGCCAAGGAAGAGCTGCAGGGCCAAAAGGAAAACTAAACAATTTAGCAGGAAGAGGAGCCAAAGTGGGGCCCTGGGAAACACCTCTGGCCTGGTCTTGCTCTGCCTGTGAGAGGGTTCTGGGCTGCCCCTTCTACTGTCTGGACTCTGCCTTCTATGAGCAGCAAATCAGCAGGAGGAACGCCCCTTTCTCCTCTGTGCCGATTGGCCCTGGGTAATGCTTGCTTTCCTTAGCTGCTGGAAATTGGTCTCAGTGTTTTATGTCTCATCAAAGACTCAACAGTGAGTGCCCTGCAGTGTCATTCAGGGTGTGGTGGCCTGTGTCTCTTCAGGGTGTGGCCTCCTAAATCACCCTCAGCTTTGTGGTCCAAAAGCTTTGCTGCAGTTCCAGCCCCTGGTGTGCGTGCATGTGACCTTGTTTGGATGCCCTTCTGTGGATGGAAGGGACCAGATGGCTCAAGGGGCTCCTAACTTTAATGACTGGTGTCCTGGACACACAGACACACAGGTCCAGAGAGAAAAGGCAGCTCGAGGACTGGGCAGGGGCTGGAGCAAGGGGTCTCCAGGTAAAGACCCGCTGCCTGCTGCAGAACATTGAAGAGAGCATGGCATTGCCACGCCTCCTGCTCCCCGTGAAGAGCGCAGTTCCTGGTCTGTGCTCCTCTGTGACAGCAGCAGCCCTAGAGGGCTAAGAGCCCCAGGACCCTTGACACTGACCCACTTCTCTCCAGTCAGTCCTGGGGAATCCCGAGGTATTTTGACACCACAGGGTTCCAGTGGGGGCTAAATGGAGGGGCCAGAGCTGCTGTCCTTGCAGAGAACTTTCCTCTGCGGTCAGAAGCCACCTGGTGAGGGGGTTCTGCAGCAGCCCTGGTGGGGTGACAGCTCCAGCTCCAGCTCGATGACCCTCTGGCTGACACAGAGGGGACCCGTCTTGGTGCAGCACAGGTGCCTCTGGGCCAGGGTGGAGGTTGGAGTTTTCCTAACAAGCTCCCAAAACAGCTGCAGCTGCGTCTCAGACCACACGGAGACCCACAGGGCCTGTGCCGCAGGGGTTGCTGGGACCCAGGCGCCAGCGCAGAGTATGCTGGGGACATTGGCTGACACTGATGTGCATGTGGGGTTTGGGAGGCTGGGTAAAGGGGACAAAGAAGTCTGTGTGGAGAGGTGGCTTGGGGCCCGGCTCTTTGGCGTGGGCCTCGGGCCCTTAGAAGTGGAAGGCTGAGGACAGAAGCCCATGGGCACTGTTTGCCTGGAGGTTTCCGTGAGCCAGAAGTGTCCTGATGCCGTTCTGTCAGGCAGGAGTGGCAGAGACTCCCTGCGTGTCCATGGGTGCCTGCAAGTGTGTGCACGGGTGAATGTGAACACGCTTCCTCCTGTGTGTGGCCTATGCCTGTGCACACACCCGTTGTGCGTGCATGTACATGTGTGGGTGTGCACAAGCACAGATGTGATCACAGCTTGTACAGTTTTTCTGCTTTGCTTTTGGTGGCAGTGGCAGCAGCAGCAGCAGCAGCTCCCAACACAAAGGCCGAAAAGGCCTCGCCCGGCACTCGTGTGTGCGAGACGTTTCTATTTGAGTTCTTCGCGGCATTGTGCAGAGATCTATTTTTGTATGAAGGCTCCCATCCCCTCCTTTGTGGGTCCTGAAAATTGCAGCTTTGTTGTCTCTAACTTTGTTCTTCCGCCCCACCGAGTCCTCCCCCAGCCTTTCATCCCGCCCTTCATTCTCTGTGTCCAACACGCAAGAGAAGCTTGTATTCTTCTCGGCTTTTGTGACTCGCCTTCATGGTCAGCTGTTCTGTGGCTGCAGCTCTTCTGCCTCACAGAGAGGGGCTTTGAATGGTCTGATATTTTGTTCACAAACAAACCGGACCTGGAGTCCCGGCCTCTCCCATGTGAAGTGCTGTCTGCACTGTGCTGCCCGCCAGCAGGTGGCAGGGTGACCATCGTGCTTGTTCCTGTAAAGCATTTCCGCGATGTACAGGGAGCAGCCTCGTATCCCCCGTCCTGCGGGTTACCAGGATGGGGCTTAGGCTAAAGGGTGGACTTAATCCAGTTCTTCTTGGCACCTCCCGGTGTAGCTCTGAGATGCTGCTCTGTGGTTATATGAGGTGTGATCACACTATGTGGTGAATATTTACATGAGACAATTACAGGCAAAGCCCACAGTAAGCCCCTCGAAATCCAGCCCCTTGCTTTGAACACATGTATCCCATTGTTCTTGCTACTTTCTGGTACTGGGAATCGAACTCATGACCTTATGCTTGCCAGGCAGGAACTGTGTCCTGCTATGTTCTGAAGCAGTTCTGGAAGTTGTCTTTCTTTTCTGGGGAGGGAGGCGCACTGGAAATCAAACTCATGACATTGTGCATGCCAGGCAGGCATTTATGTCACCGAGCTATAGCTGCAGCCCTGAAGCTGTCTTTCCTGAGTGTCCAATTGAGCTGCCTCAATGTCCGTAATCAATTTAATACATTCACATTTCAGCTGAGCGTGGTAGCACACGCCTGTCATCCCAGCACTCTGGAGGCTGAGGCAGGAGGATCATTGCAAGTTCAAGTCCAGCCTGGGCTACAAAGTGAGTTCAATGCCAGCCTGAACCATTTAGTGAAACCCTGCCTCAAAAAAAAAAAAAATTCACATTTCATAGTCACTTTGTCTTTGAGGAAGAGCCAGAAGTTGCCTAGTGCCAAATCTGGTGAACAAGGTAGGTGAGGACACCCATAAAGTTTTTATGATCCTAGTTTTCTGTTGGCTGACACTCATTGTGTTTTGGGTCACATCTTGTAAAGGTAGGACTTTAAGGTGGCCAGAATGATGGGACAGTTGTGTTCAGTGTGAGGCAGAGGGTTTTGAGGGAGAGTCACAGCAATGTGTCTTTAACGGTAATGAATTTAAACATTGTGTATTTTGATGACCACTTGCATTTTGTTTCATTTCGTTCTTCTGTGCCAGAGCCCCCTCTGAGTTCCCGCCCTCTCTGCTTGGCAGCTGCTTATTCTAGTAGGTTCCATCAGTACTTGTGTCTGCAGTTGGTGTGAACGCAGCCCCACCCGAACTCCCCCAGCCAATGCTGGTCTGATAAAGGTACAGAAGACCAGGTCCCCTGTGGCAAGGGGTCAACACTGGGACCCGATTGAAGTCCCACCACTCCCTGTAGATCCTGCCAGCCCATCCCCAAGTGCGTGTCCTTATGGAGCTCTTCCCCTGCTCTGTTCTGTGTCTTTCACCTCCCTTCCCAGGAGCTCCCCTGCAGTGCCCCCAGCTTTCTAACCTCTCAGACTCTGCCTCTCAGGAGCCAGAATGAGATGGGACAGGCACGCAGCGTGGTCTCGCTGTGTATTTGAGTGTGTGCCACGGCAGTGGTGCTGTCCTGAACCTCACTCTTCCCTGTGGTCCCAGGAAGTGCTGTTTGCCTCTGTATTACCTACCCACTTTCCCATCTCTGAGATGAAATACCCAACACCCACAGCTTCAGCGGCGAGAGGTTGATGTGGGTTCAGTCCATGGCAGACTGGTTCCAAGGCAGATATAGCACGGCAGACGGAACTGGTGGAGGGAAGGTGCTCAACCTATGGAAAGAAGAGCCAGAGAGGGGTGAAGAGGCCAGGTCACCCTTGAGGAACCAATTTCTGCCAACCAGGCTCCACCCCCAACAGCACATTCAGCCAATCCGTTGATGAATACAGCACCCCCATGATCCAGTCACCTTCCAAAAGCCTCAACCTTGAACACGTGAGACTGGGGGGCATTTTTGATATAAACCATAACAGTGTCTCATATCGCCTGGGTGCTGTCTGATGGTGCCATCAGTCCTCTCTGTGCCTGTTCCTGTCTGTCCTGGGTGCTACCGTTCTGCAGACACTTCTGAAATGATAACAGGTGGCTTCTTCCTCTATGTGACCACAGACAAGACCCCAGTGGACATCCTTGCCATGCAGTGATGGATCCTGAGCTGGGGGCACAGGGTTACTTAGTGGGGTCCTCCAGGGACTCCCCGGGGCTGTGCTGTGTGTGCTGCACACTGACCAGCCTGTCCCCCACCTTCTCCCCGAGCAGAGGAGGGCCCCCTTCCTGCTCTGAGGCTGGCTTTTCATCACCTTTTGGTTCTGCTTTTCACTGCCAGCATCAGCGAGCATGTCTGCATGGACCCCCTGGGTAGTTCCCCTTTTGTAAACTATCTACTTAAAAACAATAATTTAAAGAACTTCTTTGTTTACTGTGGAATGAGTCCTTGTTGTTTTATACAGTGAGGATCTCTTCTTCAAGGGACCATCTGTCTCTTTTCCTTGTTTACGGCATCCTTCACCGAGCGGAAACCCTTCGGAGGCCCTGCCTCATGTTCCTATTGTCCCTCGGAGGTTTTTGATGAAATGCAGTTTGCTCATATGTGGCTTGACTTTTTATCACAGTCCTCCAAAGAGCACGCAGGTCTGAGTCCACAGGGGGTTGTGTTACAGGACAAAATCACGCTGCCCTCTGATACTGACCTGAAAGATCCAGCTTATGCATTGTGAGTTGGGTCTTTTCTGGTGCACAGGGGACTCCAATGGGCTGTCCCCTTGAACCCTGGAGTACTTTAACTTACTTGAGCTGCACAGAAAACATGTGTCAAGAGGCCATGCTGGTCCCCAGGTGACAGTGGGAACAGCAGGAGTATAATTCCTTGGCAGCCCCTCGAGTGCTGACCCTCGGGAGACCAGCAGCTCTGCCCTTGCCCTGCGCCTGTGGCATCAGAGCCAAGGTCTGGGGGCGCCTGCTGAGACCCAGGGTCTGCGTCTGAGGGCTGAGAAGGAAGCCTTTTGCTTGGTGGGTCCTTAGAAACCCCTGGAGACTCCCCATGAGGATGAGGCCCTTCCAGGAACCTCTTCTACCTTGCTACATGTTGGCTGGGGTCCCCTCAACCCCTGGAAAAGGTACATGCAAGTCCTAACCCCTAGGATTGCAGAACAGGACGTTGTGGAAATAGGGTCACTGCAGATGCAGTGACTTAAGAAGCTATCACATGGTTGTGGGGGGAGCACGGCAGGGTGCTGACCCAACATAACTGGTGCTCTTACCAGAAAACAGCCTCGTGGGGGCGGACTCACAGGAAGGACCACGCACAAGGCAGCAGAGACGGGAGTGGCCAAGCTGCAAGCTCGGGGGACCACAGATTGTGGGCAGCCAGCAGCCCTGCAGGAGTGAGGGAGGGTTTCCGCCAAGACCTTGATCCTGGATTTCTAGCACGCACTGGTGTGGGGTAGCCAAGATCTCCTGTTTTAAGTCACTGCATTGTTATGGGGCCCATGCTGCAAATATCTGAGAGGGAGATTGAAAAATTTACTGGGCATTTTTCCTTTTTTTTGCTTCATATTTCTCTTTTTCTTCCTTCCACATTCCCGCCTT
This sequence comes from Hydrochoerus hydrochaeris, assembly GCA_004027455.1. NCBI lineage: Eukaryota > Metazoa > Chordata > Mammalia > Rodentia > Hydrochaeridae > Hydrochoerus > Hydrochoerus hydrochaeris. The sequence goes on along the minus strand of PVLA01009336.1, from coordinate 70,945 downwards.
CTTCCTTCCCTCCTTTGTTTTTCTTCTGTGGCACTGGGGATGAAACCCAGGACATTTGCATGGACTCCCAGGTCCTCAGCCCCATCGTCTTCTCTCTCTTTTGAGACGGGGTCTTGCTCTTGCCAAGTCATTAAGTTGCCCAAGTTGCCCAAACATGTGATCTTTCTGCCTCAGCCTCCTGAGCTCTGAGCGTACAGGTCTGTGCCACCAAGCCCAGTTAGATTTAATTTTAATAAAAATTAAAAAGTTTTTATTAGTACATGTTGATGACAGGTACTTATGTAGTGCATAATGATTTCATGCATCATGGGGAATTGGTACATGCACATGACACATCTTAATTCTTTTTACTTATCCTTCTTTGCTCCTCTGCCTCTAGCTTTTGGTGCTCTCCTTGTCTAAATTATCTATCGTTTATTTGTTTTATAGATTTCCTAATCTGAGTAATTTTTTTTCTCACTCAACCAAGCCATAAACTTTGCCAATCCCCAGGTATTTACATGCCCTCCTCACTTGGGGCTGTGGTAACGAAGAGACAGACCTGGCGGCTTACAAGCAGCAAACATGGAATGCATAGGGTGGCACATTCCTTTACTCTGAGTGCCTAAGACTGATGGGACTTTCCAAAGCCAGCTTGACTTTTCTTCCATTTGTCTGGGTTGTTATGAACTGACTTGATAGTGATTCTCCATTTAGTGTCACTGTAGCAAAGAAATTAAATTAATACCCACAACCCAGGCTCCTGCTATGTGTAATAGTCAGGACAGGGCAGAAGCCGGGGATTATCAAGGTGCCTCCAGTGTAGACCCAGCAGTGGGTGTCGGTAAAAGGCAGACTCTGGAGTCCCTGACCTGCCAAATAGGGGAGGAGGGCGAAGCAAGATCTTTTTTAAAAAATACATGTCAGGTGTAATTTGAAGACAATAGATTAAAAAGTTCCAGGTTTTTTAAAAAATGTACTTGATTTCATAACTATGCCATGTGGCAGAGGGAGAGATTTCTAACTTTATTTTATAGATCTGGTAACTAAGGGTTTTGCTCATGAACCATTTCAAATCCTAGGTGCTTGTAAGAGGTGTCACAATTTTTCAAATCTGTATTAGTCTACAAAGCCCTCAACCTTCAGAACAAAATGTATGAGGGAGCAGGGTAGGGAAGGAGAAGCAGTTTGCTCTCAGGTCGGGAGGAGTCTCAGCTATAAGCCCAGATGCTTCCTTCACCTGAGACCCTGAGGGCACCCCAGGGAGAACCTTATCTGTGCTCTGCATCAGTCAGCAGAGGCTTGATCAGCTGCTGTAACAAATACTCCCCAGGTCCGAAATGCCTGGAGATTTCAAAGGTTAACTCCTTGTTCAAGCTGCATGGCTGTTACAAGTTTGTTGAGGGGATTCCACCCAACATAGTTATTCAGGGGTTCACTGGTGCAGTGCTGCTGCTTTGGAAATTTGAAGAGCTCTCGGGAAGATGTGGAGCTGGCTCCCCATTCTCCTGGCCCAGGTGACGCTTGCTTCCTCCATTTGGAATACATCCATCAGAGCTGGTCCCATAGCCATGTCCCTAGGAGCCATGTAGTCTTATCTCATTCTGAGAGCTACTCACGTCTAGGTAGGACCACTACGGAGTCCCTCTCAGGAGTGGGAGAGTCACATTTCCCTGTTTTATTTATCATGACCTCTTTTGTTCATGTACATTTTGATTTTGACGCTATTTCTCTTGAAGATGGAGCTTTTTGGCATTCCCATAAATTTGGCGCTCAAGTCCAATTTTTGTCACAAATAGAGGGAGGATTAAAAAGAGAAGTATGAGGGTTTTGGGTGAAACTGTTTTTGTTAGAGCCTCGGAACACAGCAGTATTTACAGAGGCAGGGATACAGCTGACATCTACATAAATATTGACAGAAGAAGAAAATAGTGAGAAAGTCCCTCTTTGGAGCAACAAAAAAGAGAATCAAGCAGAAAGCCAGACTGGAGAGGCGCAGGCTGCTCGAGTCTTTATTCTGTCAGCTCGTCCTGTAGGAAGCTGGTTGCTTGCAGTTTCCCCAGCGACCTGCCAAATCCGTTACGAAGACAATTAAAACCCACGTCCCAGAGCCACTAAGTTTCTGGTGATTGGGTGAAGGTTAATCAGTATGCACCGAAGGCAACAGCTTCTTCGAGTGAAATCGATCGGCATCTTGATGAGGAAAAACAGAGATTCTGGCTGCCCGGCTGGGTTCCTTTCCTAAGGCGCGCTGTAGTGTGAGAGTCTTAAAAGCACACCTGGAATCCCAGGGAAGCTTCTATAAGAGGCCAAAAGAATTGATTTTGGTAAAAGCCTGGGATATTTTGTATTTATTGAACTATAAGCATATGGCAGCCTAACTTACTTCAGTACTTGGTATGATTTTTCTTTCAACCAATGTCGCCCAAATTTTGCACTTGTGTAGACTTCGCGTGGGTGCAAATCTATAAAATTGACCTAGATTCTCTCTCGGCAGCAGAATTGATCTGCTCTTTTATTTTTCTTTTCTTTTGGTCTGTGTGCCTCATAAAATACATCTGTGAACTCGGCTGATAAAGTTGAAAAGAGAACCTGTTCAAAGACCAGAATTATTTGCTAAATGTGTGTCTACTTTGAAGATCAGTGAAACATTCTCCTAGATGTGGGGCGAGAGTGAGAGACTCTTCCTGACCACAACATCGCTTTCATCTTCTGTGTTTGTGCTCCTCAATGAACCCCAATATCCTGAGAGCAATTGCACAAAGGATGCAATCGCTACCTCATTACCTGTGAAAATTAGGAAAGCCTGGGTCTGGAAAAACTCTCTTTGGAGGCTCTTGGCAGAGGTGCAGATTTCTGCAGAATGCTGTTTGCCATTGGAGGGGATGTTTACTTGGGAATTTGGTCACAAGGTCTCCCCCGGTATCTTCAGAACCACTGTGCTGTGACTGGGGGCCATTTAGCGCTATGCTAGTGATTCACAGCTAGTGGCTCTCTTCCCTCAAGGCCTCCATAGGGATAATTAGTGTCTCGGAGAGATGCATTAATATCTGCTCCCTGGGTTCCCACTGGCTGACAGGGAGTCCTGCTGGCTCTTGGAGAAGAGTCATTAAAATGATAATGGCAAGCACAGTTCTTCAAAGGACATTCTGGGTAATGGAAGAGTGTGAAGGAAGAACTTTGAATTCTGTTTCAACCATCAAAGAACACATCTCATGAACCAGGACAGGGTTGGGAAGATTGAATGGGAGCTAATCGGGTTGTGGGGATAATGACATGAAGAGACAAGAGAGATGCATAGATAAAGGGAATCGACCTGGAGGACACAGAACTGATGTGGCTGCAACCCCTGGACCACAATCTGGCTCACCCAGTCCATCCTCAGCCCACTCCAGCTGCAGGTTAGGGTTATTTGTGATGTTCACAGGATTCTAGAACCTCCATTGCCCATCAACTCAACCTAACCCTAATCCTAACCTAACCCTAACCCTAACTCTAACCCTAACCCTAACGTAACTCTCGTCTTAACCCTAACTCGAACCCACGTTTCCTCTCACAAGGGCAGCCCAGAGCACGAAAGCCAGGCAGCTCTTTGGGACGTGTAAACAGCTTGTTGTGATTCCTTCTCGTCACCTAAGAAATGTAAGCGTTATGTGCTGCAAACAGGTCCTAACAGATGAAATTTAAAAAAGGGGAAAAAGATCAAAGGAGCCCGAGCTGCAGGTGGGACCCTGAACAGCGTGCTGGGCGGTCAGCAGCTCCTGTGACCTGGGTTTGTAACCTGTCTGGGCTGGGAGACTCCCTGGTGGGTGCTGCCTTCCCCCAACCTGGACACGGGGGCTGGAGTCTGCGCTGGGCCCCTTGCCTCTCTTTCTGGGCCTGCATATCTCACTAGTTTGCTTACTGTTTCAGAATTATTTGTTTTTTAAACCTGACTCCTTCAACCCACTGAAAGCAGCCTTGTTCAGTCTGTGACTGTGAACACACACACAGACACGTGCACCTGTGTACAGAAGCACTCGCACACCCAGACAAAGCGAAAGCAAAGGAAACAAAACAAAAGGTGTAGAGCAGAAGGCTCTCTTTGGCAGTTAGACCCTGGTCCTGGGGGCAGACAGCTCAGCGATGGCGCGGCCAGGCGGCTGCCGCTCTGATTTGGTGCTGTCCTTCGCTGGAATCCACTGGCTGCAGGCTCCATAAGCGGTAAAAAGAGGCCCCGTAATGGTTTGGTCTCCTCTGCCGCAGGTGTGGAGCCTGTGTAAACCTGCAGCCGCGGCTCGCCTTACGTCCAGCTGATTCAGAGGAACCTCCCTCAGACCTAGCGATCGTTTTGAGGGGCAGGGCTGTGGAGCCCACTTAAAAACTTCCCTGGGTTAAAAATAACAATTACTCTAAAGTATTTTTTTCCTCTCTCTTTTCCACCCTTTCCCTCCTTCTGAGCCTACCCTCGCTCCCTTGATCTCTACCTTGAACTTGGCCTTGGTTTTATACTTCGTGGGGCAGTTGGGCTGTGAGTTCAGAAGTAAACTTATAAAAATTCTATAAAAAATACACAAAAATCAATTGGTAGTACAACCCCACAAACTCTTCCATAAAAGCCTTTCTGTGCCTGTCTCAGCTGGCAGAGGCAGGAGTGTTAAAGGCTCACAGTGCCGGGGGAGAGAGCCCTGGCCCTCCCACAGCAAGCTATGGAACGGTGGGACCATTTCATCCCACGGATCTAGCTTTCTGCAGATGAAAAGGGGCCAATCGTGCCTCCCATGCCAGGTGGTAGAAAGGACAGAAATCATGCTCTAGCAGGGTAGCAGCACATTACAGGAGCTTAATAAAAAATACACATTGCTACGCTGACGGTATTGTTAGGACGAATAAAGAAGTTAGGGCCTGGGGCGGGCCAGGCCATGGAGAGCTTTCTGGAAAATGGGATTCTATCAAATGAAGCCTTGCGAGAGCCATCAACATGGGTTTCCTGAGTCTGTTTGTTTTTGAGACAGGGTCTCACTTTGTAGCCCAGCTTGGCCCCCAGCTTGAGGCAACCCTCTTGACTCAGCCTCCTGAGTGCTGGGATTACACACACATACCACTGCGAACTGCCTGTCTTGAGACTGTGGATGTAGGTAGGTGAGAGGCCAGGTGGGGGGCACTGGGACATCAGAGATACTGAGAACTTCATTCCTTCCTGTGGGCATGAGGGTCCCCTTTGCATTGAACCCAAGGATGGGTATCAATACTGCAGCTACTTTTTTGATTTCTTGAGATAGGGTCTCGCTGTGTAGTTCAGACTGGCCTTGAACTCACTCTGGAGCCCCAGCTGGCCTGGGACTCATGGTGATCTTCCTGCTTCAGCCTCCCCAGTGCTGGGATCACTGGCATACACCACCATATCTGGCCCATTCACAGTAACTATTTCATCTAGTCCCTTATTTTTTTCATTCCTTCTTCTTTTTCTTTCCTTCTTTTCTATGTATGGCTTGAAGTTTCCATCAGAAACCTAACCAAGAAACGCTCACTGTACAGGCTGAGTGGACGCTCATCACAAGACCGGCTCGCAACTTTTGCCAGTGTTTTCACACAGCCTCGTCTCAGCGGGGCTGCAGCCCGGCTCGGTATCTGAACACACGGGGTCCTTCCGGTGCTCCTGTTTAGAGACGCAGCCGGGCGGGCCTTGCTTCTGGGGTCGGAGGCAGGAACGATAAAGCCCCGGAAGATGAGGGCGAGGCGCGTGGGCTGAGTGGGCCGTGGGATGCTGGACGCTGCACTGAGTGGCCGTCTTGCAGGATGTTGGCAAGGCCGATTCCCGCTCCTCCGGTGGGGTCCTGGGTGAACTCTTGGCGGGCTTCTCCCTCTCTACTCCCGTTTCCTGCATCCCTACCAGCTTCCCTGGTACACAACAGTAGGATTTGTGGAAGGGAAGGCACCAGAGACTAATATGTCTTTCTTATCTCGCAAAGAGAAATTTCCAAATGCTAAAATACGAGCAAGCAAGTGAGCAAGCGAGAGAGAGAGAGAGAGAGAGAGAGAGAGAGAGAGAGAGAGAGAGAGAGAGAGAGAGAGAGAGAGAGATTATGTGTAAATTAACTATCAATAAAACGAAAAAGTACCATCACTGGAAAATCTATTTTTTTAGGCTTCTCTCTCTTTTTTAAACTTCTGTCTTTCTTAGATTCAATTTTTTAAAAGCTGAAGTCAAAAAAACTGATACTTCGACATGACTTATTCGATTTTTTTTGGGAAAATACCCAAGAGGGGAATAGCTGGATTGAATGGAACTTCCAAACCTAGTTTTTTGAGGAGTCTCCATACTGATTTCCACAGTGACTGCACCAGTCTGCACTCCCACCAACAGTGGAGAATTGTCTGCTTATTTTTTATGCTTTGATTTTGTTACTTGAACAACTATTTCTAAGATAGCAATATGTAATATATCAAGTAGTGATGATTTCTTAATGTTATTTTTTTTGGAATTCTGTATCATTTCTACTTTTTTCTGTTTTGCTTTTTTGTAAATAAAAAAATTGATACTTTGACAGAAATGTGTTACAAACAAAGTTGGGAAATTCTAGCGTGTTCATGGACCCTCTTCCTCTTTCCTGAGAAAATGTTTATCTTGGGATAATTTCACATTAGGTAGAGATCGACTAGGGTTAGTCTCACCAATCAGACAATCTGAAGTCCTCCTCAAAATGATGGTTTATCAAATTAAGAATAATTTCAGGAATGTACAGCAGTTTAACTTGTGCATGTTGAAAAATTTTGCCACTTCCTTTTCATTAATGCTTAGTGACAATGATAATAAACCAAGGTTTGGACATAGAGGTGACTTTAGTTAATATAAAAAACAGTCTTATTAAAGTAATGATCTCCCTGGCCACATCCCCTGGACAAAGTTTGAACTTGAGGCACAGCATGTATATATTGATTTATGAACCTGTGCTGGTTTTGTTTCTGAAGCAGAGAAATTGTATTCAGCAGCAAAATTCAATCTGTGAATTCTAGAAGTTTCTCTCCTGAGTTGAGCATCAAGGAGGGAACTAAGGGGCACAGCAGTGAAATCCCTCTCACCCCAGAATGAGCGAGGTGACAGAGCAGGGACCCAAGCTGGCAAGTGTCACTGGCCACCCTCCCCTCCTCTACGTGGCGGGACATTTTCACACGTAGGACAAGTACATGGTTTTTCGGTGTTGTGTGGGAATCTCCTCTTCTGCTTTGTCTCCTGTGAACTCTGTGACAAGTGACCACATGCTCAGGGGACAGACACAGCACAGTTTCCCCCTGAAGCTCTGGAGGACAGGCGGCTCCTGTGGGAGTGGGCATTGCTGGGCTGGAGTGAAGGCGTCCCCAGGGCTGCTGCCCTCTGGAGCTCTTGGTGAGAGGCTCTTCCTTGCCTTTTTGGGAACCTGGTGACCACTGTGATCCCTTCTCTGTCTTCAAAGTGCATCACACCAGTATCTGTGGTTCCGTGCTCTATTGTGGAATTTCCCTGTGGGACATCTCAGCGGCGATCCCCCCGAAAGCCACCTGGCAAGACCGAGTCCCCAGGTTCCTGGATAGGACTTGGGTGTCTCTGAGGACCATGTTTCAAATTGCTACGCCTTAGGATAAACTTTATTAAATTGGACGCATATCATTAGTGGATTCTCTTTTTACAATCCCAGGTCATTTTCTTTTAAACTAAGAAAATGATATGCAATGGTTAAAACATTCAGACTTCTGCGCAGTCATCCAGTTCTGACGTGTCCTTCTGGGAAGCGTCCAGCAGGCAGCAGATTTTTACCACAAATGGGACAGGCTCTATGTGCTGCTCCGCACTTGAATTTTTCAGTCCTTTATCTTGGCCTTTCCTTCTTATCAGCCCACCCACTTTTATCTCACTCTGCAAAACTGTTGCTTGGTATTCTGCTGCATCAGGGTACTGTGGTTTATTTTAAATGTTCCTATTTAGAAACACAAATATTTAGATTATTTTTAGCACTTTTTTCACTGTGGTGTTATGTATATATTTATATGTTTATTTCTTGCTGTATTACTGTCTTTCAGTAGTTGGGTTATTGCTGATAGCACTCCACTGTGTAACTACTACAGTTTTATTTTGTCTCTTATAGACATTTTGTTGTTTCCAAGTTCAGACTGGTATGAGCCAGGCTGCTATGAATATTGAGTGAAAACCTTCTGGTGAACATGTTTGAATGTTATAGTTTAACTCTGGATGTCACCTCAAAGCCTCATGTGCTCACAGGTGAGGCTTTAGGAGGTGATTGGGTTATGGGGGCATGATACTCATTGATGGATTAGTCACTGAGAAGTTTATAGCTAAATGTGTTGGGGGAAGGTGGTCGCTATGGAGGAGGTGGTTGCTGGGGACGTGGCTAAGAAGGTTCTATCTCCCACCCCCATCCCATCTTTCTCTAGTTCCTGTCTGCCATGCTATGAGCTGTTTCTCCTCTGCCATGCTCCTCTGCCATGCTGCCCTCTCTTGGAGTCAGCCAAGACTCTACAGCCTGTGAGCTAAAATAAACCTTTCCTCCTTTAAATTATGGGTTTTGGGGACTGTGTCCCAGCAACAAGAGTAACTATGACAGCATTTCTCTCGGGTATATATTAAGGGTGAAACTCCTGGGTCATGGTGTTTACATGATGTTAGTTTTAGAAGATCTTGCCAGGTAGTTTATAAAAATGTGCTCACCTGCCAGCACTGTATGAGAGTGCCAGTTGCTGCACTGAAATGTGGTGTTGGTTGCCAAAACACAGTATTGTCAGAATTTTTCACATCAGCCATGTTGATGGATGTGAAACTGTCCCACTGCAGATTTGATCTGCATTTCCCATCACTAACTGGTTTATGTGCCTCTTCATATGTTTATTGGTCATTACTAGTCTTAATGAATTGCCAGTGTACTCCTTTTTACTACTGTTCTTTTGGGTTATCGTCTTGTTTTTATTGACTTGAAGACATTCTTTACATATTGTGGATACAATCCCTTAATCAGATTGCAATGGACTAAGTGTTTATATCCCTATAAAATTCATAAGTTGAAACCCTACCACAGTAGGAGAGAATTAGGAGATGGTGCTTTGGGGAGGGAATTAAGTTTCAGAGGGCTCAGTCCATGGGTGGTTGGCTCTGAGGCAGAACCATCATGGTGGGGAACCTGGTGGAATAAAACTGCTTAGTTTATGGCGGCTGGGAAGCACAGCCAGGGAGCAGTGCCAGAGAGGAAGGGGTGAAGGAGCAGACATAGATCCCAAAGCCACACCTGCAAAGCCACCTTGACATACCTAGCAGTGAGCTCCACCAATGCCCTGGGGCAGACCTCAGCGCTAACACCACAGCTGGATATAACTTGACTTTTCCACATGCTTGGTGCAAATGTGTACTATTAGGATAAACTTTTTCTCTTCTGCAGGGTGATGCTGGGATGGAATCCAGGGGTTTGCACATGCTAGGCAAGCGCTGTACCATTCAGCTACACCTGAAGTAGGATAACTTTGTTTGATCAGAATACACCTAAAGAGCAGTTTTCGTATTTTAATTTGCTCCCTTTAGTAGACAAAGCACGTAGTTTCGTTGTCATTCCATCTTTCACCCCTTTCTCCAGGCTCTAAGGGGAAATGGACCAGTAGCAGCTCAGGCAAGGTGCACCATGGGACAGCCTCCGCAGGGGAGAAATGAAGCGTCCCTGCCCAGGTGTTGGTCTGTCCCCACCACATTCCCTTCCCAGTGTATTCCTCCCTGGCTCAGAATAACCTCGATGTTTCTCCAGGAACCTTAAATCCAGCAGCTCATTTTCCCATTGGCCCATTCTGGGCACCTCTCCTGGGATGGTGCTGCACCCACTTTTGTGGTCTGACATTCAGCTCCCTGTCTGGCATCTTCTAGAAAGCCTCCCCTCATCATGTCAGCCTTTGTGCCCGCTCTCTTTCCCTGGACCCTATAGCTGCTATTATCTATGAATCGCTTGTTCTGGCCTTTGTATCATTATTAAATATTTCACAGTTGCTTGTCTTGTTGCTCAAGCTGGAGGCCAAACTATGCAGGAGGCCAGAGCCCTTTCTTACTCAAAGCAGTTGCTCAGTAAATATTTCATGGAGGATGAAGCAAAGGGGAATAATGGGGCAGGAAAGGCAGGGTAGGGGAGATCTGTGCTCGAGATGCCCAGCAGCACGGGCAGCGCTGGCTGCCTTTAGGGATTTAGATGTCACCCCGCCTTCTGCTCCCCACATGTCCTGGACATCTGGTGCTCAGGTGTCCCTGGACACTGGTGTTGCCTTACTGAGAATTGCCCCGAACCACCCTTTCTCTGTGCTCTAAATTTTTGAATCAGAGAAGATGTCGCAGTGGGGCATGATTAAGATGAGAGGAAAATTCACTTCTGGGTCAGAACTTTTGTTTTTAAATTGAGAACAGAAGCAAATGCTGGCAATCTTCTTCCCTCTGAGTGTGAGATTGCAACCCAGGAAGCTGAGGGAATAGGGGAGCTGGGCCCAGATTCTACCCCGCCAGGCTGCTCAAAGACACCATCTGCATAGAAAAATTAGGCCCCTGCAGAATGGAACAGCCTTTACCAGACCCTGAACAGGAGCAGTGTGAGCCACCGTCAGTGGGATGTCACGATTAACTGCTCTGGCTGGCAGGAAAGAGAGCTGCGGTGTTGTCGGTAGAGTGAGACAAATATGGAAAGACATTTCACTTGTTTTAGGGGATTTTTTCACTTAACCCAGACAGATGATTTTAAATTTTTGTCCCTGGGTATTGACAGATATTTTCCACTTAACTTCCCTGAGGTTTCTAGCAGAAGGGAAGGAAGAGTGATCTGTAGTTTGTTTCCCCTTATAAAAACATTTCCCCAGATTTGAAAAGTCAAGAAAACCAATAGCGTCAATTTAGCTTTTTTTTCCCCTCTCTCTCTTTTTTTTGGTGATTTCTAAAAGGTATTCTGTGTAAAAAAATGAGACGAGTGGTGTGGGTGTGGGGTGACTTGGATCATTCATAATCTGTCACCCATCTGCTAATAATGGGTTTGCTATTTGCTGTAGGGATGTTCTGTCCATTCATCATTCCTTCCTGGATAGAGAGGAATGGAAATAAGCTTAGATGGCCATAAAAACTCAAGTTTTGACCACAAAAACTCAAGACTTAAGATTCAACAGGGGCTGCACTTAAGGTTCTCCCAGAGTTGGGAGATGTTTTTCCCGTGAGGAGACCAGACTGGGCCCTTTTACCATCTTCCCAGCAGAATGCTTGGTCCATCAGGGGTTGCTGAGGGCGAGACTCTGAAGAGGAGATGTGAGTATGCTAGTGGGAAACGAAACCCTTGGGGTGCCTGCTGCCCCTGAAGGACAGGAGGTTTATTCATCAAAGGTAAGAGCACTGAGATCCCAGCTCCCAGCTCTTACGCAGCTCTGGTCCTAGGGTCTCCCCCCTGGAGCTCCCCAGCTCCCTAACTCAGAGCCTAATCTTAGCCCAGGCAACAGATATTCTTTTGCCCCACTGAAGAGCTCCCCAAAATTGTACCAAGTATGTACACAGGCTGAGTATCCTTTATCCAGAATGCTTGAGACTAGCGAGTTTTGGATCTTGGGTTGATTTGAGCATTTGGAGATGTAAGCAGGAAGCTCTTTGGCTAAAGATGGTTGTGGCAGCAGCAGGCGGAAACACTGAAGTAACACCCAGAATTTGGAGGCAGATTTAATTATATCAATGAGCACTGATCAGTATCATTCCCAGAATATCAGGCCCTGATCTCTGATGGTCTAGGGTTTTATATGATGCACAAGCAGGAGGTACAAAAGAGGTTGTGTTGGTTACTTCTGTTGTTGTTAGGAGTGCGTTTGTTACTGTGTCCCCGTCTTAGTTACTTTTCTTTCATTGCTGAGACAAGATACTCAACACCCAAAATGAAGGAAGGAAAGGTTTATTTAGCTCACAGTTTGTGGAGGTTTTAGTCCATAATCAGCTGGCTCCAAGGTGGGGTGGTCTGGCAGAGGGTAACTGTTCATAGCAGCAGAAGACAGCAAAAGCAACAAGAGAAAAATGGAGAAAAAAGGGCAAGAGGGGAGGAGATAGAGAAGCCTTTCTGTCCCTTATATTGTAGGTTGGCCACCCACCCTAGAATGGGTGTGGCACTCACACTCAAAATCCCAGTATTGGACCATGAATCAATCACAAATTCTAGAAGCCTCCCCCATGACTGTGTGAGGCTTTGGGGAGATATCTAGACACAAACCATAATAAAGGTACAAAGGTGAGACTGAACAGCCTGGCAGTTCTTCTGATTAGCTGGCAGGGTGAGATAATCAGTTACAAGGGTAGATTAATGATCATCAGCTCATGAAACTTTGTACAACAGTACAATCAGGTATTTTGTATGTTCAATTATGCTCTCATGGCTATAGGAGTCAAGAAAGTAATTACAAAGCCATAAAGCAGTTACAGAACAAGGCAATTTCAAAAGAACAGTTTTTAAAGGAATAATTTCTCTTGTACAGTTTTCTCCTTTCATTTCCCCCTCTTGACATTACTCAGAAAAATCTTTTTCAATGCTGGGGCTGTTCTTTTTATCTAATGTTGTATAAGAAGGGGCAGTTCTTAACTTATGAAATCCAGTTAATCAGGCAGGGCACTACTGGGAGAATGAAAGACTCTCAGGAGTCCTGAAAGGGATTTTAGCCATGGTCCCAAATCAGAGAGACCCTGGAATCATTCCTGTTTCTAATATCACTCTTGAGGCCAGATATTTAACCTCTCTTGTAATTGTTCAGATCTTCTCGGACTATTCCAGACTTATCAGCATAGGAACAGCAGTTTTCTCCTAGGACGTTATGAGCCCCCTCTGTTGTTCTTGTTCAGCTAATTGAGGTATGACAGTAAGGCTGTCTGTTCCTATCACCCTTGCCACCCCTTCCACCATGTAGGTGGCTATGAGCACACATTCCCAGAAGGGACAGTTGTGTTTCACTGAAGATCTGAGGCCTGTGCATCCATATTTGTCTCCAGGGCACACATAGAAATCAAAGACCTCCAGGGCAGATTCTCCATGGGGTCCTCTGGGCCCTTTTTGACAAGAGAGTGTCTATGTGTCTGGAATGGTACTTGGCAAAGATCGAGTATGACAATTATTGGGCCTTGTCCATTCCAGACTTTGGACTGAATTACCTTCTAGGTGTCAGTTTTTACCAGGCAAAACTCAACAGGAGCTTGGGTTATGGCAATTTGATTTCCCATGGTTAAATTAAACAGAGCCAGAATCCAGACCCCAACATTAAATGTCAGCACATTAGTAACAACAAATATTTTCTAATTATAACTGATAGCCTTAGGCTTTTTAGATGAAGAAGACAATTTAAAATAACAAGTCCAACTAACAAAACTGTACAGAGTCAGGAAAAGAGCCTTACTGGTTGTCTTTTATTTCTTTGGGTCAATTGTCCTGTCCACAGGGGGGGGGGAAAGCAAGAAACCACAGCCAACAGGGGAACAAGAAAGCAAGGACTGGGGAAAAGCCTGGAAAGACCCAGAATAACCAGTTTATGTCAGATACTATAGCAGAGCTTTTGGGTCTTTCCAGCAGGCAGCTTAGCTATCATTCTGGGAAATTCATCAAGTCAGCTGCGAGAGTCTCTGAACAGGGTAAACAAGTTTTGAACCTCTGAGTGATAGAGTCCAGGTCAGTTGCAAACAGGGGCTGGCTGACCGGGTCCAGCTGAAGGCAGAAGAGGGCATTCTTAGGTTCAGGCAGGTGTACCAGCAGGCTGTGGGTGGCACAAAACTGAGGCAACATATATGCAGGGCAGCTGCAGTGGCGTCAGCAGCTGGGAGATCCTGAAGTGACTTTACAGGCAGGAGAAGTGTACTGTTTGACGCAAGTGGGGGTTGCCTTGGGACACTTTGGATAGTCTCGGAGGAGGACTGTGTTCACTTTAGCATCAAGATCAACCACAGTGGTGGGGACTTTTAGCTTTAACCAAGCTTAGGCCCAATATAAAGTATGACAGCTTTCTTCAGTATTAAACAGAACAGGAAGGAGCTGCTGGCAGCAGAGCAGAAGGATGTGGGACAGGAGGCAGAACTGGTGGTGGTGACATCGAGGCTGGCTGAGCAGCTTACGGTTGGTGAATATAAAGAGGAGGCAGGTTGGACCTGGGGTCCTCAAGGAGAACAGGATACAGCTTTTCTGGCTTGGGCTGAATGTGAGAGCCTCTCAGATGGTCTCAAGGGTCTGTTTTCATGACTAGGGTGGTTTTCTTGTCATACAGGACACAGATGCAGATCCAAGGTGGAAAAGTTTTTAACCTCTTATGGCATTTGAGTCCAAATGAACTGGCCTTTTGTCTCAGGATTTTTCCAGTTGGAGCAGCTTATGAGAGCAACTCACAAGCTGAGGAAGGTATCTTTTCTGTGTTGTTGACAACATGGAGGTCAGGCCCGAGGTGACTAACAGTCTATTAGACTGATGTGTGGCTGGATGCCTGTTTGTGTGTTTCATGACATTATTTTTAACTTTATTAAAGCCCCTTTTCCTCCAGTCAGGGACTGTGAGTTTTAACAATTGGCTCCCATGCTTTCTCCCTATGGTGTATGCTGTACACCCTCGAATGATGGCACAATAGACAAAGAGTCAGTGCCCCTCAGAGAGAGACCATTCAGATGCCCTTGTGGGGACTTAGGTGCAACTTAGCTATGAAGGGTGTGAGGCCTCCATTATGACAGGCAGAGCAGCCTATCACTTATGCTGTCCTTTCCACTCACATATTCATTCATCAGGCACTCAGAGGTTAAACATTCCAACCTCTCTTCCCTTGATGGTGGCTTTAACTAATAACAGTTGATCAGGCTCTTCTTTTGCTCAAACTGAGCAGGACTGACAGACTGATCAACCAGAGGTACCCCTAGGAGTCTTACTGGAATCAGCAGGCAAGTAGACAGATAGCTTGCATTCTCTTCCCTTTGGGGTCTGATGTGAGCTACTTAAGTGGAAAGCCAGGAATCCTCCTCCAAACATCCAAAGGGACTCAAGAAATCTCAAGCTTTCTGTAAGGAGCTGGAGAGGCCCTTGCTCTGTCCACAAGGGCCATGACTGGTGACCAAAGAGGTCAGCACAGTCATCCTTCCTGGCTGATGCATCTGATGCAATGCCAAGTAGAAACACCAAAACAACACCCAGAATTTGGAGGAAGATTTATTTACATACATGGGCATTAATTGGGATCATTCCCAGAGTATCAGGCCTGATTTCTGGCAGTCTAGGGCTTTTATGTGATGCACAAGTTGGAGGTACAAAGGAGATACAAAGGTGAGACAGAACAGCCTGGCAGTTCTTCTGATTAGCTAGCCAGGTGAGATCATCAGTTACAAGGATAGATTAATGATCATCAGTTCATGAAGCTTGGTATAATGGTACAATCAGGCGTTTTGTATGTCTGGTTATGCTCTCGTGGTTACAGGAGTCAAGGAAGTAATTACAAAGCCACGAAGCAGTTACAGTGCTAGGCAGTTTCAAAAGAACAAAGTTTTAAAAAGAAGTTGCTCTTGCATAGATTTTCTTTTTCAATATCAGTTCTTCAGTTAGGATCCAAATGGAGGAGGGGATATTTTTATGGTTCTCAGCTACCTAAGTAATACGGGGGTAGGAATTTCTCAAGTGGAATAAACTGAGGACAAGGTTAGATCTTACCTGATGAAATCTTCAAAGAGAGATATGAGAAGGAAAGACAAGAGGAGAATCTCCCTTATATATTTCCCATGGGTTGGCTGCTGTGCCTCAGCCTTTATAAGCATTTTCTCATTTTATTCCTCACAGTGGCTTTATAGAATAATAATTATTTCCATTAATTGGTTGGGAAGATGAAGACCTTCCATCTGGCTTCTTGAGACCTGAAGCCATAAATACTTTATGGCTTTTGATAAATAGTAAAATAAATCTAGTAAGAACGAAAGAAATCACATCTATTTGGGGCTAACTAGGACTGTAAGCTGAGAAAACAGATCTAAGCAACTATAAAAATATTATCTGGGGTCTTACAAAATGGTGGTTTCATTTATAGATTTAAACCACAAAGATGCACTGGAAATTATATTGTTTAGGAATTCTGACTGGGGCCAGCAGGAATTAGGCTGTCTTGTACAGAGTAGGTATGTCTGGGTAGTTTGGGGAAGGGGTTCTGCTGACTGAAGGTCAGCAGATGTTAAAACAGTGCTTCAGGAAACTGCCATCCGGTCCAGTCCAAAGGTCAGGTCAGCTCTCAAAGAGACGGTGGACTACAGTATAGCTCAAAAGCCCAGATGTAGGCACCTCTGAGGTCAGATTTAACTACACCTCCTAGCTTCGGTTTGGTACCCTGAGCTGTGAATACTCCATTGTGATTTTCTTCTGTGTTGGTTTCTCATTACTATGACAAAATCCCTGAGTTGATTAACTTAAAATCAGGCCATGCAGCTCAGTAGTGGAATATTTTCCTACCATGTGTGAGGTGCTGGGCTCAGTCCCCAGCACAAAAGGAAAAAAAGCAGGATATGCTTCTTTTAGAGCATGGTTTGAGAGATTTTGGGGTTGTCTGTCCCATTGTTTTGGGCTCATGGTGGCTCAGTACATCAGGAGGGAGCACACAGCAGAGAACTACTCCCCTCAGTGCAGCTGGGAAACAAAGAGAGAAACAGGAACGTCCCCTTGGAGACATACCCCAGGGACCTAACTTCTCTCCACTGCACCCCACACCACAATACTGCCTTGGGCTGGGGACACATGGGACTTCCAGGGACACTGGAGATCTAAACCAGCTCCTCCCCCTGATACGGCAAAACTCTCCACTGATCTTACTTTAGTCAGGCTCTCCTAAGCCTTCAGGGTCCTGACCTTGAGCTCTATGCTTGGCCCATTCAGTCCAGTTTTAGCTATGAGTTCTGTTGGCTCAGTTAAACGAAAATCTCACACCCTTGATATCTACTCAAATTCTTTTCTTCCCACCCTCAATACCTTATCACCCTGGCCTTCAGCAACAATCTTATTGGGTCCTTCTAACAGAATTCCTTTTTATTTTTAAAGAGAACAAAACCCAACAAAGCAGAATAAACCCAATCAAAACACAGCACTGAAAGTGGTATAGAACTTCAAAATAGGACAATAGGAAATCAACAATGGCTACCATAATATATCTTACTAACTTCACAGTAGTTGTCCATACAATGAGACATAGCAAATTCAAACAAAACAAAACAAAACAACAAAACCAATCAAAATATAATATTGAATAAAATAAAACAATAAATCATAACATAACAAAACAAAACAGTGATAACAATATTGTACATTGTTATATTCAAAATAGTCGCTCAGGTTACCAGACGCAGGAATAAAACAAAACAGTAAAATGGAACAAAACTTTGGATTTCCAAAGCAAGACAGGAGGAAACACCGCACAGCTGGCACACGGCACACGGCCCTTCTCCACATAGATGCCCTGACCCAGACCCAGGCCTGCAGAGCAACCAAACAAAACAAGCATCAAGCTTCCCCTTGGTTACTGTCATCTCACCCCGAGTCCTCTGAATCAGTGTGTGGGAAGGGGGTGCACCAGCTAGCTTACGGGAAGGCTGGAAGGCATAGTTTCTCTTCTGGCTGGGGCTCGTTCTAATCAGCGTGGTGGTACCTACTTCACAGGAAGGCATAGTTTCCCTTAGGATCCCTTAGTTCTCACATTTCCTCCTGGTAATTTTCCGTGCACTGACTCTGTGTTCCTCCTCATGTGTACACTTGTCCCTGTAAGCAGAGTTGACCCTCATCCTTCTCCCTCATTGGCAAACACCCCTGCACCAGTCCTCGTCATAAACAAAGTCTGCCTTACTGTCACAAGCAGGTACCTTAAGGGCTTTTCTTCAACAGTCACATAGCCAGGCAGTGACAGGGTTAAGACCAGCACTAAAGGAGGGGATTAAGGTTGGGGCAAACCCAACAACTAACTGGGTAGAATGTGTCAAATATCATAAAACCCATGGCTGATGCATTGAGTGAGGTGTTTGCTACAAAGACAGAACATATACAGAACACAGGACCCCAAATGATTTGCAAGATTCCCGAGTACTATACACAGAACCAGTCAAAAAGCAGTATTTCAATCCTTCATTTGAATGTGGCACTATTGGAAGGACCAATCAGAAGATGCTCCTTTCAACCTTTACTTTGCATGTGGGCACAACCAATCAAAAGATACTGTTTCTGAGCCTTCATTCACATCTTTGGGAAGACATATGAGGTTTTTGATAGGACAGTTTATATCTGGCACAACTTCAAGGGGGTTTTTGACAGAGCAAATGTTTCAATGCTTTATTTGCATGAGGGCAAAGTCAATCCAGGTGCTTTGGATACAGAGGATCCTTCTTATCCTCAGGGCTGCTGTGAATCTTCTCAATGGCCCATGTTCACCTCTCTTCTCCTTCACTGGCTTTTCTATGTGTCTTGTCTGATTCTTTGTTCACAATACTAAGAACCGGAAAGGAAGCCCCACAGGACCTGTGGTCTGTCATCCAGGTGGAGGCACCATGCTGCCACTTGGTGGTGCTGTGTTCAGAAGACGATGGTCCAGGACTGGCAATCTGAATCAAGGCCTCACTGGACTGGTCTTCATTCTCCCATTCTAAGCAGGAGGAGGCTCTTTCTGGAAAGTTCTGACCTGTCTCAGGAGAGATTTGTGATGTGTCTATCCAGGGATGGCTCCATTTCTTAGCTTTCTTTTCTGAAGTAGATGATAAGATTTCAGGGAGACAATGAAAGATAATTGTGCTCTCTTCAGTGGGACCAGTTGTAAGATGGGTAAGAAAAAGAGTGGGCCTGGAACTAATGAACTTGTAAATGATTCTCTTTGGAACTTGAATGAGCTCAAGAGATAGACTTAATTTCTTTGTGAACTTGGCATCTCCCTCCATACAATTAGCAATTTTTTCTTTCTTTCATATTTTTTCCCATTTATCCATGGGAACTCATACATGTCCCTAATCTTGAGCTTGATTTTTATGTGGCTTGGGTCACCTTGTTCTGTCCTAAGGCTGCAGAGTTGAAGCCAGTTCCATTGGATACAACCTCTCCTCACTGGCAGATCCAGGAGTTATCTGCCCTGTTTATCCAAGGTACGCCAAGAGAGAAATATTCCCTTAGAATTTTAGATTAAGATGCCACAGATTCTGACATGTTCATTAAAGTATTTCCATGGCCAAAATATGGAATCAATAATCCATCTGGGGGGAGATCCATCAAAAAAAGAATGAAGAAATTATATATATAAAATGTAGGAGTATGTAAGTAGGCGTGCACATGCATGTCCATGCATAATAGAATAATATTTGACCTTTAAGCAGAAGAAAGTGTTGTCATTTATGTTAACATGGATGAACTTAGAGGACTCTATGTTAAATGAAATATGTGTCAGAACACCTCATATATGTGTACATATATAAATATATATATTTTAAATTTTCAAATATAAAATACAAATAGAAATAAAAGCACCCAGGAATTCTGTGAGCAGTCTTGTGAACACCCAAAGTAAGCCGAGGAGTGAAGCAGAGAACCATTAGAGTGCTGGCAGCAATCTCTGCTGGAACCGTACAAGTGGAGAACCATGTCAGGCTCCTCATCAGATCGATATTTAATACTTCTTGGTGTTCAGGAAGTATTAAATATCATGTGGTGTGTCAGGACTACCTTCCCTGAGTGGAGGAGATGCATCTGTGTAACACCCCTTAATTCTTTGCAGGGCCCCTTCCCTTCCATTCTCTCCCTCCATCTCTAGGTCCCTTCTCTTTTACAGATCTACTCCCTGTCTTTCTGGTGTTCTCAGGAACCAGAAAGATGAAATGGAACGAGGAAAGGAACTCTGGGAAGGGGCAAGGAGCAAACAGCCCTGAGCTGCGCCTTCTCGGATGGCTGGTTCTTCCTCTGACAAGAGCACGACTCTAATTTGAAGATTTCTTTACGGGAATGGGTTCCCATTCTCCCTCCAGGGGTGGCACCTTAAAACCATGTTCGCATGCTGCTGCCAACATGTGTCCCACCAGGGAGGGCCCAAGTCTTCCCTCCCCATGGATGGTCCCCAGCTCCCTGGGAGCTGAAGTCTGAGGATTACATAGTTGGTTTTGGGAGCAGCAGTTTCAGTCTGCATGGGCAGATACCCATGTGTCTACGCGGCTGGTGTTATTCTTTGTTGCAGGATGGAGTGGCGCCTGTCACTTGCAGCCTGAAAGTGAATCCTTGCAGCTCATTTTCTCTGTCTGCAGGGCCGAGTCCTCTGGCTGCTCCATTCATTAAGGTGAGAGAGGAAATGCACACTCCATTTGCTTTGTGGTCACTGCTTTATTTCCTCTCTTCTGGTCTGCAGAGAACCAATAAACCTTCCATCTTCAAGTTTTCAGAAGAGTGCTTTCCTTCGAGCTGATTCTTGAATGCTCTTAAATGGGAAAAAAGAACAGAAAACAAGCTGCCATTTGGGGGATTCACAAGTGCTTTGAAATTACTGTTTTTCTGCTTCACAGGCGCAGAGATTGACGGTACCTTCCCCAGACAGTCAACCAATTGGCACCGGCTGGGATATGCTGTTCAAAGTTACTTGAGTGGTTTTCTTTCTTCCTTTTTTTTTTAAATGTCAATTGCTACTGAATGAAAACTAGAATTAATTTTTCATGGGCTAATAGTCTTGCACCGCTGCACAGTACACCTGCTGAGTTTATGGGCTTTACAGATAACATTCGCCCCATCTTTCCCCATCCTCAGTCTCTTAGGAGTTCTGGGTGTTCACAGTGTTAGCCCTTCCTCATATCTGGCTTATTTTGATAAGAGCAAATTACTACCCAATGTGGAATATGAGAAAATTCTCTGCAACTAGGGGCCCAGCCTGTGGTGGTGTCCGGGCTGGGAAGCTGCTGCCCAAAGGCCACTCCAGTGCCTGTTCCCTCTCTGCAGACCAAGGCCTACTGACCCTTGCTGTGAGGGGCTGTCCCTCACACACTTGGACACCTAGTGCTGTCCAGGGCTACTAGGTTACCGCTCAGTGGTGCTGCTGCGACAAAAAAGCCGACACCCACTATTGTGGAGAAGTTTGCATCTGGCTACTTATTGGTCTGTGATTGGCTGTGTTGAAGGTAGAACAGCAAGGCAGAGGGGTCTGGTGGAGGAGAGCTGCTCATGGCATGGTGGACAGGAAGCAGAGAGTCAAGCGAAGGGTGATATAATCTTCTGGGTCATGTCCACAGTGACCTGCCTCTTCTGACCAGGCTCCACCTAGGTCCAGCTCAGCTGTGATGATCCTATAATCCTATCACCTCCCAAAGGTCCCGATTATGGTTGCATGAGGCTTTAGGGAAAATCTAGACATAAACTATAACCCCACCTCTTCGGAGGTCACTATGTCCACAAGGACATACAAACTAAGTTGTATGTCCTGCTGTGTGCTCTGCTCACTCTCCTAGGCCCTATCATGTGGACTGCTGTTTCACTGTTCTCTGGAACCCCTGTGTGTCTGCGCCTTGACTTTCCAGAAAAGTCTGTACAGTTGCTTTATTAATGTCATCTTGTTGAGAACAGTGAAAAAAGGGGAAAAAACTGTTCAGAAAAGTATTACTTTATTGAATTTAATTTTAAAACCAAAAATCATTCAAAAATTCATGATGTGGTTTCTGGATGCACGTGAGTATAACCTACGGAAAGCCCTTCAGGACCTTGTCGAGGTCCAGGAGAACCCACATTTGTAATCCCGAGAGAAAGTTACTGCAATTCCAGTGGGTTAATCCCAACCTACCACTTCCTGTGTGACGCGTGGCAAGAATGAAGACACTAAGGCATATCTGTAGTTATGGGGAGCCAAGGGGCCCTGAGTCCAGCCAGAATGAAGGCTAACTGGAGCAAAGGCCCCGAGCCAAGAACAAAGCCAGCTTTTATTCATTTGTGAAGGGAGTAGCTTGGGAGTGAGGGACCGTGTGAGTGGTAGGACGTATGTGAGTACTATGAGCTGGGCTAAGCAGGAGACTTGGAATCATCTCTGCAATATGCAGAGAGAATGATGTGCAGAAAGAGTAATCTGCGTATTGGGTCGCAGTGGTATGCAGCGCACTGGGATCAGTGCTTCGGTTTTGATGAGTAATTTTTCAAGCCCTGAGAAGTCATAGCCTCTTTTCTTGTAGCTCATTCTCAGCCAACAGCCTGGTGACACTTGGCCTAGCTCGCACATGTCATTTGGGAGCTGCAGGCAGGGCTTCACTGACCTTTACGTTGCTTTAACGACTATATATCAGCACCTTGGCTAGACCCATGGGCATCCCTTAAAGTCAATTGAGATAAACCTTGGCCAACTCTGCACATATCAAAACATGGAAACAGGGCAGGGTTGAGTCAAAATGGAGACAATTGCTCGTCTTTCAAGGAGTCTGCCAGGTGGTCCTTGGCGACAACCAAATCCAACAAATATTTGGGTGTGTACACTGCAAGTACTGGCGCTTGTGGTCCTCCCGGCCCTAAGGGATATGATAATTTAATAATGATGGGGATTTGAGGATAAAGATGAACCCAGAAGTAACCATTATAGTCAAGCAGTAAATAAAATGAACAATCACAAAAGCACTGGATGAAAATGAACCAGTAACACCACATATAGGCAGGTGGACAAGAGCTCCCCAGAGCAAAGAGCTCATGAAGAACAGGTGGACTCTTAATAGAAGGGGGTGGGTGAGGTGGAGCAACTGGACAACAGCCTAGTGAGAAGAACACACAGGAAAATGATCCAGGCTCAGTAAGCAGTAGATCTGGGCCAGTTCTCAGAGGTAATATTAGCGATTGGTGGGTGTCAGGAGCTGCGAGGTGGATGGAGCAGAATTGAGGAGGATTTGAATACAGAATCTGACCTTCTTCATAGAACTTGTCACACAGTGAGAAAGCACTGGCTGTTGCTAAAGTGCAAGGCACCTTGCAAGAGTCTGGGCATCAGGAGGATTCATCTTGGGCCAGTTGGTGCTGAGAGAATTTTCGAGCACACAGGCTAAAAATAGAATAGAGGTTCAATATCTGAGCAGGGTTCGCTTTTGTCTTCCTGACAGGATTTGTGGCTGGGTGAGGGAGTCGTGTTTCTTCCTGCCCTGACCTCTGATGAGAAACGATCACCTGAAACAGTGGAGAAGCGATCCAGAGGGTCACGTGTCAGGCCCAGAGAGCCCTCAGCCCTGAAGAGAGCTTTTGAGAGCTGGTGGTAGTGCTTCGCAGGCTGCCACAGCAAAGAGGCCCTTGAGCTGTTCAATCCTCAAAGAACGCATCTCCCGGGCACAGAGTTGTTTCTGTGCCTCTCATCAGTGAGCTGTGGCTCCTAACCATCCTCCACCTCCTCATCTACTAAGATTTCCTGAGCACCTGCTGCATGCCACACCCTTTGCAAGTGGTCAGGTTTAACCCTGAGCCTTGTGAGGAGGGCGTTCCTATGGCAAAGGATGGGAATTCAAGTCTCAGAGCCGCAAAGTTATTTGCCAGGTCACTTGAAGCATGTAACCGGTGAGACAGTAGAATCTGGGTGCATCAGATGCTAAATATTCCTTTGTGCAAGAAACCCACTTTTCGTGGAGTAGAACATGCTTACGCAGAATTATCCAGTTCTCCTTGGGAGAGAGCTGCTGCCTCCGCCTCTCCTCTCTCCGGACTCTTCATGTTTAAGGTACCACACAGTGGTGTTAAAAACCAAAATTCAACAGATTTGGTGCAAAGCTCTGAGAGGCCCTTATTAGCTGTTACTCACGACTGTAGCCTCTGTCTGGAAGCAGAGCACCGGACCTGGCCCGCAGAGCTTAGCAGCAAGGAGCAGCATAAACCTAAAAGCAGATCAGTGACTGTCAGCCAGGGGGCTCCCTTATTGGGCCGGCTGAAACTGGACTCGGGATCTGCTCTCTCCTCTCTCTGGAGTCCCCATGTGGAATAGGTGGCGTGGAACTCAGATATAAATAAGCCCAGCTGGGTCCAGGCTGCCAGGACCTAGAGCTCGGGCTCCTTCCCTGTTGTAGCCTTGGCATAAACTCTGCGTAACTGTGGGGAAAATCCGAAGCCCTGAAAATAAAACGCAGAGCCGCTAGCTTGTGGGAGAACATGTACTGGCCAGGGCTGGTGGGAAAGAAGGACGCAGGGCGGGTCCGTGAGAAAACAGTGATGGGCAGAGCCAGGAGTGCAGTATGGGAAGTGGACAGTGTGACTTTATGTTTTCTAAATGGTCTTTAGTGTCACTTGTCTGTCTTTTTACAAAGAGAATAACCCAAGTCACATTTTACGTATTTAAAATTTTTATCTCCATTAGTCCACAAGGCTTCCTCCGGGAGCTGCTGTGCACACGCCCTCGGGCTGTGCGTCCCCCTTCCCTCCCTCCTCCCTCCTCTCTCCTTGCATCTCTTGGTCCTTTTCCCCCTTGAAAAAAGACATCTCCTTGTTTCCTGTCATCTGCCTCTGACTTTGCTCTTTACTGCATGCTTCGTTTTTCTCAAATAAGAGAAACCATACAGTGCTTAAGTGCATCTCGTTTATTTCCCTTAGCCTCATGGTCTTGAGGTGCAACCATTTCCTACACATGGCTCATGTGGACCCTTCTTTGTGCCATAGTAAGACTCTGGGATACACAAATGCCACGTTTTCTTCATCTGTTCATCTCGATAGACACGCGGGCTGCTCGGTGTTACAGCTCGGTACGTGTTTGTCGGGGTGGTTTCTGCAGTGCTGTGCATTGAAACGACAGGAAAGGTAAGTGGTGCCAGCTCTGAATTCTCATTGGCTAGATGCCTGGGGTTAAGAGCATCCAGGTTAAAACACTGCTGAGGCCCCCGAGGTTCCTCTTGTGTCCCCTTCCCATCTCATTCTGTGTGTTTCACACACAGTTAGGAAAAGTCTTCTCTGAGTGTGTAAAGGGCTAGAGAGGTACACAGTGAGAACTCAGGAAGCCCCACAAAGCTGAGGAAAAGCTCGTTGTTATGGTATTAGCAAGCGCTGGGTACCTAGGGACCGCTTGTTCCTGGGCACCCCAGCTTCTAAAAGATCTGAGGTAGGATGGGCCATTTGGCTCAGTGCCAGGAGCTCAACCCCTCCCCTCACCAGAGACAGGGGAGGCAGGGCTGAGGTCTGTCTGGATGGGGGTGGCACTGAAGAGCTCCCCTAGTGGCACCTCCCTGCTGAAGTCACTAGGCCCAGGCTGGCTCCTACCTAACAGCCAGCAGGGACGGAGACAGGAGACTCCAAAAACATGGTCTAGAGACCACAAAGGCAGGGCTGCCAGGGAATGGGGCTGGGTGGCCTGAAGCCCGCAGGCCCAAAGGCTCAGGGAAGGAGGGGTCTTGAGTGACGAGGAAGAGGGTCACGCAGCCCTTCCGCAAGGATTTGCTGAGTCCCTGGGACAAACAGAGGTGGCAGAGGAGGAGACAGCTGGGCCACCTCCTAGGTCTGAGGTCAGAGGAGGAACAAGTGCTGGGGCGCAGAAGTAGGGCAGGAAGGGCTGGGCAGGAAGGGCTGAGCACTCGGGCTGCAGGAACCCTGCAGGGAGACACTCCTGAAGGCCAGGTATAGCAAGGTGCTGCTTTGGGGAACAGGAAGTCATTCTCACCATGGGAACAGGGAGTGGCCGACTGCACTGGGGTCAGACGCAGCTTCTTGGGACAGTAGCGCAAGTGGAAGGGACTCTCCTCAAGTCGGCTACAATTCATTCCTAAGCTGGCCACCCTGAGCATCTGGCAATGTTGTAAATGTAAAAAACTGCAGACATATCTAGAAATATTCAATAAAATGTGAGTTTATCATATGGTATTAAAAGCATATAATCATTCTTATATGAATTCTCAGCAGATAACAATCAGTCAAAGACAACTATGGACCCAACATGAAAGCAACTAAATATGATTTTTGATTCATAATTGTGAAATGTTTTTGCTATATTTTTATTTGTTATTGTTATTATTCTTCATGATATGGATTATGGGACCCAAGGCCTGGCACAAGCTAGGCAAGCATTCTACTATGGAGCCACACTCCCAGCCCGGTTCCATCATTTTTCCAAAACAGTAGATTAAAATATATACTTGTATTACTGGCTCATTTGAGAGCTTATTGGGAAGCAAATTCTTCCAACTGCAGAAAAATATCTTTCTTGATTTGTATGAGCTGAACAAACGGCGGTGAAATAATTTTCAGTTAATTCCTAATTGTTCTTCTTGACTCCTGAATAATTCAAGGAATCCTCTCTCTTATTTGATAATTGTAAAGAGATACACTCGAGTATCCTTTTTTCTTGAACTATACCCTCATTGATAATGAGTAGTTATGGAGTGAATTGGGCCCTCTCCAAAATTCCTGTTTTGGAAGCTTAACCTCTACACTCAGTGGAGTTGGAGCCAGGACAATTAATAAGCCAATTAATGTGAAATGAGGTTCCCAGGTTGAGCACTAACCAGGATGATAGCTGTCCTTAGAAGCAGAGGGGGATCGCCAGTGTAGAAGGGTGGCCCAGGGGACAGCACCCCCGTGAAGACACAGTGAGAAAACGCCAACCCAAAGCCAAAGAGAGGGGGTGGCCACCAAGCCTGCCCTCCTGCTGAACCTCGGGCTTCCAATGACACTCAGCCTTGTCGTAACAGATATTCTGCTGTGATTCTGTGGTGTTTTGTTACAACGGCCATAGCCGAGTAATCTCAGAGCTGAAGATGTGTCGTTTCTAAGAGGGAACATTGCCTGTTCTTGTTCTTGTTGCTTGCATTAAGTGAGGATAAGGAAGCCAGGCCCGGGCTCCTCGTCAAAGCTTTTTTTTAGACAAGGTCTTGCTCTGCAGTTCAGGCTGACCTTAACCTTGAACTTACTATGTAGCTCAGGCTGGCCTCAAACTCAAAGTAATCCTCCTGTCTCAACCTCCTGAGTGCTGGGATTACAAGTGTGTGCTACCATGCCCTGTTCCTGTATTCATTTTTATACTATCGCTTTTATCTTATTTGTTTAAAAGTTAAAAAAACACACACAGAATAAGATTTGTTATTCAAATGGAATCTTCCCAAAGACCACGCTATGGTGACTCATCCTGGACTGCTCAGGTAGAGACCTATTTAGACTTCCACTTTGAACAAAGGGTTTTATTTTCCTTAATTGAATAATCGAATCACTGATCTTACACAAAACTCGTAAGTGATTCAGAGCTTCTGTTTTTTAAAGTATCAAAGTTATTTCACCGTAACAAATACACTCCTATCCCAGTGTTTGGCCTGTTTATTGCAAAACTGCAGCACCAGTGACTCTGGCTGTGGGATTCGGGAGAAGGCACACTGAGTTTCTCGGGACTTTTCTCAGCTGTGAAGGATGCAGCAGTGCAGGGGTGTGACCAGTGACCCTTGTAGATCCGACCGTGGTAGGCACTGGGGAACGGCTGTGACTGTTGTCGGCACTGCGTGTGGCTGGGCTTCTTCAGCCTGCAGTGCATGTGCGCTTCCCAGGGCTGGCCATGGCATGGGAAGAGCAGAGCTGAAGTTGGCTGTGGATGCTTCTGGCAATGGTTCAGGGCTTCCACAAATGTCTGTGGTGTGGCCAGGGCAAGCCCTTGTGCTGCAGCTCTGTTCGTCAGGGATCCAGAGGCCAAGACTCCAGCTGCTCAGAAAACCAGAAGTAAAAGCCAGGCTGAGACAGTGGAGGGCTCTGGAACAACTGTGCACCAAGGGAAAGCTTTTAGGAGCACATTTGTCACTGTGTCCCTGTCTTAGTTACTTTTCTCTCATTGCTGAGACAAAATACCCAACACCCAAAATTAAGAAAGGAAAGGTTTAGTTATCTTACAGTGTGTGGAAGTTTCAGTTCATAATCAGCTAGCTCCAAGGCAGAATGGCAAGGTACAGGGGCAACACTTAAAGGTGGCAGAAGACAGCAAAAGCAGCCAGAGCAAAAAAGAGGGAGAGCAAGGCTCTTCTTTCTACCTTATATTATAAGCAGGCTCCCCACCCCCCAGGGATGTAAACATTTGAATGTTTACAAAGTGAGGACCCTGGCTCCCTGCTGAGTCACTTAGTTAAATTTCTATGCTTCTCAAGGTGACCCAAGGTATCAACCATACCAGGCCACAAAGACTGGCCTCCCTCTGCTCTGTGTTTATCTGCTTGAGAAATGAAGGCTGCAGGGCTGGATCCGGTTGGGGAGGGACTTGGAGTCACCGTGTCTGCTTGGTTGGCTGGGCTTGCGATGGTTTCCATTAGAGTAGGTTGCTGGGGACCACACCCTGCTCCTCTGCTGCTGGTGGCGGTTGCTGGCAGTGTCAAGTGCTGTCTGTTCTCGAGCCCTGTGTTTGTTTATTCGAGTTTTTGATTTCTTGCTTTCATTCCAGAGAGCCCCACTGCCCCCTGTGGTGACCACTCTTGCCTTCTGTGACTGTCGTTACCAGACCATTTTTGGGCTGCTGCCTATGCACTCTGCTCCCTCTTTTCTTGTTATGAACCTTCCTGGGAGTGTCCCTCCTGCAGTACATGGCCCTGCTCGTGCCAAACTCAACTACACAAGGAATCACCTGGTGAGCTCACTAAAAACCTCAGGACCTGGTCTGACTCTCAGAGGACTGTCGCCTTGGTCACGGTGGGGGACACTGCTCCTCTGGTTATGGCTTGCAGTCATGCCCAGAAGCTCCAGCTGCAGCACATGAGGGAGGAGATGAGGTCCAATGAGCTAAACCAATCCCTGCCATTGCCCCCGCTCGGTCCCCCTGGAAAACCGAAACCCCTTGTTCCCACTCAAAAGAATAGGAGACTTTTGGGAGTGAGGTCATTTGGACAAGTCAGCCACTGTGGCCTGGGCAGGGAAGCAGGGGCCTCCGAGAAGCTGAGAAAGCTCACACCACTTCGAGGTTTGTCTGCCTCAGTGGGCTGGTGTGGCAGGCAAGGAGCTCAGGCCATTGGACACCTGGGTATGGAACAGGATGGACTCGCTTTGGATGGAAATGGGAGCTGAAGGCAACACCTTAAGAGAGAATCGGAGAAAAAAGAAATGGAAATAGAGCTTTCACAAATGGGAAGGAGCAGGTAGGAGAGGAGGGGAGGGGACAAGAAAAATAGGATAGTTGTATTCTGACCATGCACCACCCCTCACAATAACTGTGATCATCATATACTGCAGAAATACACTGTACTAATAAATACAATAAAGAACCACTTGAGGATTTCTCCTTAATAATAATAATGATAATAGAATAATAATAATGACAATAAAATAATTATGTCTTTTCCCTTAACTTTCTGTTCTGGGCAATGTAATGCAAGCATGTGCGGGGAGGCGTTCCCCACTGGTGTTCCCCACTCTGGAGGCTCCCGGGAGTTCCCGACTGGCCAATACTGAGCCCTTCATCGGTGGCCACTTCTCTTTATTCGCTTCTTGGTGTGTGACATGCCCTGGATGATTGATCTCTGCAGTTCCTGCCTCCTCTGCATAAAACTTCCAAGTGCCAGGAGAATCCAGACTGTGAGAATTCACATGAATGCTCAGCTTCCTCTTCCTGGCCTCCGCCCACAGCCCAGATGTGATTATCACAAAGTGATGGAGAACAGAACAGATTTTTCTAAACCACCGCGGATCACAGAGGTAGCAGAGAGCAGGGCTCTGGGGCTCCGTCTCTGACATCAGAGGTGAGATTTGTGCTGGGCGGTCTGATTTGGTTTCGCAGGAGGCCGGTGTGTTCTTATGCCTCGTAACACACACACACACACACACACACACACACACACACACACACACACAACATGCTCCCCTGCTTAGTGAGGCTTCTGCTTCCCTCTCGCTGTTTTCTCCTGTATTTCTTTCAACCTCCATAGATCACCAGGCTCCTTGCTTGCTTTGTGTCTGGATTAAAGGAACAGCAGCTGGCTGCAGGGCCCCATGACTATTAATAAATTTGGGATCACAAGCCAAACCCCAGGAACAAGAATGGGGGGAGAAAACAATGATATCTTGGGCAGGTGGAGGCTGAAGACGGCTCAGCTAGTCCATTATATAAGCATTAAAAATAAACTTAGGATAGATACCTCATAGCTCCTCAGCTAGAAAAGCAAAATAAGTTGAAAAAAATCTCTCTCCTACCTAATAGCACATCTCCAAAGAACAACCTCTCCTTCCCATCCCCCTCCCACATTTCATCCCGTTAGTGTTCAGCAGCTTGGGCCTTGGGGTGACAGGTCCTTTCCCTCTGGTCAAGGAGGACACCAGAGCAAGAGATTTACTTCAAATGGTCAGGGGTCGGTGATAGAAGATTCGTCCTGGGAACTGGTGCTGCGGAATTCTGGAATAAGTCAGATTGGGCCTCCTGTTGGGTTGCTGTGGTTTGAATGTGTCCCCCAAAAGTGTGTCCTGGAAGTTCACTCCCTGAAGCGTGTCGAGGGATGGCGTTAGTGAGGGCAGGGAGAATGAGTCACTGCCACAGTCGCAGGAGTGAGTCACATATTGTCAGATGTGTCGGTGGGTTACAGGTTGCCTTTCATAAAGCCAGGATAGGTACTTGTGAACTCCAGTTTTCCAGGTTGATTATTTTCTTGCTAGGTCTTATTGTTTGGGGGAAAGAAGGTAGCATCCTTCCTGGAAGCTGGCACTGCAAGCCACCCCACTTCGTTTCAAACTCCACCCTTACTGTTAATTATGTTATGGAAACTGTGGTTGCCTCAGTGTGCTCGTCTGTGGAAGGGGAACATGGAAGAATCTCATCTGTAGAAGGGAATCGTGGAAGATGGGCTGAGAATCTTGAAGGGAGTTAATTCCCGTCAGAGTAAACTCTTAGACTTATGCTAAGTGAGATTCTGAAGACTGTTAGTCACCATTCCATGTTCATCATTTTAGAGACCCTGCCACGGATTTTATTAAAAAGTAACACGATCCGGTGGGGAGAGCTCTGGGGCCAAGCATTGGGGCTCTGTGGTCCTGTCCTCTCCCTCCTGTGTTCTGTCCTTGTGCCTTCCCCAGACTTCTGACCCCGCCTTGCTGATCTGTGAACCAGTGTGCGCATTTCCTTGGGTTCTGGTGACTGTGGTGTAAACCCCATGGATCTGTGATGACCAGGCACGAACAGCTGTGTGTGTTTGTTTTTTGAAACAGCATCTTGCTACGTACTCCTGGCTCACCTTGAACTCACTATGTAGCCCAGGTGATTGTCCTGCCTCAGCCTCCCAAGCAATGGGATTACAGATGTGCACCACCATGCCCGCCTGCCCTGAGCAGTTCTGAGCAGACGCAGCTGACAGAAGCATGCAGTGGGTGGCAGTGGAGGAGGGGGAGGAGGCGGCTGGGGGCCAAGCAGAGGTGTGAGGAGTCCAGGCAGGTGCAAGCAGGTGGACCTCATCACTGTTCCTGGAGTCAGCGGGTGCTGTGCACCGGACTCACCGAGGGACAGCCACGCTGCCGGGACCGGGCGGAGGAGATGCTTTATTAACAGGGCGGCAGCAGGAACGGGGAATCAAGTCCAGGCAGGAGATGAATGGCCAGCGTGGTGGCGATCTCGGTCTTGGAGGTGCTGTGTGTTCGCAATGCCAGGCGCTTCCTAGCAAGAGCTGAGCCGGAAGTAGCGTTTGCGGGTCTGGGGTGTTTGGACGTCAGAGCTGGAGCCAGACGCGGATGGCTGGGAAATTTGCAGCAGGGCCATTGGATGAGCTAAGGAAAAAGAAAGGGAAAAGGTTAAAGTGCTGCCAGGATCTCTCCCGACCCTCTGCCAGCTGCGGGGACGGAGGCATCTAACCCTCAGGCGGAGCCGAGTGCCAGGGTGCTGGGCCTGCGGCCAGCCCGTGTGGCCAGGGCCCTCTGCCTTCTCAGCTAATTCCATGCAGACACTGCCTCCTGGACTTGCTTTGTTCCAAACACATCTTTTTTTCTGTTTTCTCCGCAAAACAGAGCAGAGTTGACAAGAAGTCCTGATAATTACTCCCTGAACGATGAGTCACTCTGCAGCCTCACGGTGCGCTCTCTGCGGGGGTGGGAGTGGCCCCAAGGCTGTGACTGCAACCCCCACAGACGGCTCTTTTGGGGGTGCTCACCACCAGGCGGGCGGGGAGGCTTTCAGCTGCCACTGTGAGGCTGTGGGAGGGGCACAGGAGTCTGCGTCTTGCTCTGCTGCTATTTGTCCTCAAGAGAAGAGAGGGGTTTACCCCACCCCATTCATCCATCAGCTGCGGGGACACTCTGGGGACATTCCACTGACACCTGCCCATGGGGGTGCCCAGAGTGCATCTGATGGTGGGTCCTGACTGCTGTTGCCATGGATACAAGATGCTAGATCTTGTGACTATCCCCCTGTTGATCCAATTTGATAAAATTGCACGCTCCACCGTTCTCTATCTAAGCACAGTGGAAGCGCTAGAGCGACAAGCATGAGTGGCCCGTGCTGTTACAGCATACAAAAGCTGGGACAAAGATACTGCTGCTTAGGGAACTAGGAAGCCCCACCCCCGGACTGCCCCACGCAGTATAAATGGAAGCCCTACTAGGGTCCGATGTTCCAAGGATGCAGGAGGCTTTCTAGGGGGAGAGACCTGGAAGGAGCAGGGGTCATGGGGAAAGGGCAGGTGGTCAGTCTGGCTAGCCAGAGAGACCTAGAGTAGCCTAAGCCATGCTAGGAAGTGGCAGATATATGACAATTTTAAAGGATTTTTGCAATTCCCTTGCTAAAATTCTTAAACAACAGAGGGCTGAGGTTATATTTGCAATTTAGCTGGACCTGCTTAGCTTGAAAATGCAGTAACAGCTAAAAAGAGACCAGAGAGGGAAACTGACTGGAAAACACCACTAGCTCCCTCATTCATTCATTGATCAAATTCTCCTTGAAGGCCTGTTCAAGGAGAGAGACAACAGGCTGGGTGCTGGGGGTATAGTGTGACCAAAATAGTTAATAATTTAATGGGAGAGTTGGGTTTAAATAAATATATTATATATATATATATATATATGCACTATAAATAAACTATAAACAAATTTCATGATGCTGTAAACAAAAATGGGACCATGGAAATCCAAGAAAGGGTCCAATCTGTGCACAGAATGGTTACTTTTCCACTGAAATCTGGAGAATGCTGAGGTCTTTTCTTCTGGCACACAGTTCTGGCTTTTTCAGGGAGTCAGGGAGACTTAGTCACCAGGCTCCTTCCTCTGCCTCTGCTGGGGATGTCCTTGTCTTGATCATGGGTCAATGATCGCTTTGATGATCTTACTCCTCCTATGAATTAAGAGAGGATATTAGAAGATTGTGGCTGCTTTCAGAGTTGCTTTTGTTATGGCTAAAACTTGGTAACATTCTTAGAGAAAGACAAAATGTGCTAATGAGATTTTTAAAAAGATAAAAGAAACCCTTTAAAGAAAGGAAGGCATGAGTTGAGTTTGCCATGGAACAAAAGAGTGAGAAGCAGCAGGTGGTGACAAGCTCAGGGTTCAACCTGAGTCCAGGGTCCTCAGATGTGACTTCATAGCCTCTGTTTTAGTTCAATAGCATGTTTTATTCTTAAGCAAAGAGAAAATGAAAGAAACCTTTAAACGAAGATCAAGATAAGAAAAAGTTATTAATTCCAATGAAAGCTGACTTCTCTTTGAGACATTTGCTCGTTCGGTAGCATCTTGCTGCATGGGGGCGGCTGGCAGACACGCAGATGAAAGTGGGAGGAGCAATTGTGAATTATGGGAGGCAGAAGAGAAGCCAGGTGATTGGTTGACTGGTTCTTGAGCATAGGCTCTTCAGCCTTTGGATTGGTTAGCCTTAAATATATGCTAATAAGATAGCAAACCTCTGCTATTTCTGCAGGATACTGCTCTGTGAAAGAGGCAGAACAAAATAAATCAAAAGGAAATATTTATTCCTTCATCTGCAAGAGTGGTAAATTCACGCGAAATGATTTTGGAGATTTCCGATACTATTTAAAGTGAAGTGAATATGTGTGTATCCCTGCAGTATGATGACTTTAACTTTTTCAGAAAGATACCTGCAAGGGGACTATCCACGTATATAGCAGTAAAATTTATAATAGCTAAATCTTGAAACTGCCTATTTGTGTATCACTAGATGAACAGATGGAGAAAATGGGGTATTTATACATCATGGAGTACTACTGTGCCATAAAGAAGGATAAACTTGAGTCATTTGTAGGTAAATGTATATACTTTAAGCACACAAGTCGACTTATTTCATGATGTATAGTTTCTCTTATATGAGAAACTCAGTATATATAGAGATAGCAAAATAGAAGACCCATAAACAGGAGCTAGGGAGAGATTTTTAAAATGGATGGGGGAGTAAGAAACAGAGGGAAGGGAGGGAGGGGGAGAGAAGGGATGGAAAAAAATGAGAGAAAAAATGAGAATAGACCTTTTGTATATAGGAGAGGGGCTAAGAGTTAGAGGGAGCTGAGTGGAAGAGAGCAGGGGTAGTGAACGAAAAGAAATAGACTCGAGATGTGTTATACACATGTACTTACTCCCCATGATAAATGTGATCATTATACACTGCAAATATGTACTAATAAAAATAAATAACAAAAAAAATTTTTTAAAATAAAGCGAGCTGCTCAGGAATGGAAGCAGGTGAATTTAGAAGCTTGGACGGTGAGACTTCACATAGGAGCCAGAGTACATATTTGATGGATGGGCAGTTTGTGTAGAACTGGTCAGTCACAAGGGAAAGAGAGGCATTCACGCTTCCTGGCTCAGCATGCAGCTGGTTCCAGAACTTGAAGGTCCAGGTCTTAGAACAGAGTCCTCGCGGCCTGGGAGGCTCAGGTCTAGTCTGCACTGCAGACCCTGATGTCACCTGCTCCCAAGGAAGCTGATGGTCTGCAAATTCAAGGTTTTGCCAATGGAAGCCCCCCAAGGCCATGTAAGTGTTCCAAATTATAACCCCTTCCACACACCCTGCAGAGTTGCAGGAAACAAGCTGTACTCTCCAAGGGTATCTGGGAAACTTCAGGGATTTCCTGAGTACTCGCCAGTGTTGTTTGGTCGCCAGGCCAGCTACCTGGTCAGGACAAGCGCTCGGTCTGCTCTGCCATGGTCCACCCTGGGGCTTCAGCACAGGCCTGCAGCGCCTCCCTCCTGTGGCTGCTGCCCTCCTTTCTCCGTCTCCTGTAGGTCGAGCTCTGGTATCCAACCAGCCGGTAGATGGTGCCCAGGAACTTCCTGAGCTCCATTCTGCTCTGCTTCTGGAGATCATCACATTTGGGCCCCTGAGGTCATGGAGAAGCCTTGGCTTTGACAAGCGATGACGTGGTTTCTCTCCGAGGCACGCAGCCCACCTTACCTGTGCCACCATCTTTGGCCATACGCTGGCTCTACCTGCACGTTGGGCCTTTGCTGTTGCTGGGCCAGCCCTGCTGTTTCTCCTGCCACACACCCTGCCAGCCTCCTGCTCTGACCAGGCGGGGCTGCTACCTGCCTGATGTGAGATGCCCCAGCTCTTCCTTCCCTCTGTCAGCAGAAGTTAGCCAGCAGCTTCTCTTCTACCACTGCAGTGCTTGTCCAGTGACCTCCCAGGACCCCAGGGGAGGGTCTGTGTCCTGAGCCTATGGTCCTTTTCAGGCTTTTGCCACAGATATTGAGAGCGTTGGGAAACAGCCAGCCCGGAGCCAAGCGGTAGTTATGGCTGTTACCACGCTGTGTGCCTCATGAGCCAGCATAGAAACTGCTGTCTCTTTCAGGGCATATTGCTGTGCTCTGTGTTAGGCCAGAGTCTCACCAGAGTCCTGCATCATCTCCAAACACCCCCACGAGTCACCTTGTGGCTCCATTCCACACAGCAGGATGGGCTAATTGCTACGTTCTTTATCCACAGGGTGCAGTATCCGTGTAGCCTGCAGTTATTGGTCCCAGAGCCATGGACTGGTGCACATTTATTCATGCACTGGAGAAGCACTTGTGAATCTGCTAGAACTGGCCCAAGTGGTCAGGAAGAAGCAGAGGGACTGGAGACACAGGTCACATCTTGCAGTGACTTCAGATCCAGTGGCCAAGTTCACGTATGAGGCGTTTGATACTGCCTTTGCTTCCGTCCTCACCTGGGAGACTTAAGGCACGTTTCTACTCTGCTGGGCCTCTGTTTTCTAATGGGAAAATGGACACTAAGGATATACGTCATGCATGTCTTCTTGCACTTGTGGGCAAGGCAGGTTCAGATTGGTCAGCACCAGAGAGAAGAACTGGAAAAATAGTGTGAAAAGGAAGATTGTCCAACCTCAAGAGCAGACAGTGAGCATCCAGGTGACCCTTCCAAGCACATGCCTGTCCTGAGTGAGCAGCGTGTCCCCACCATCACTGGGGTACAGGACCAGAGGAAGAAGCATCGTGACATGGAACTCAAGACTCATCCTGGTTTTAACGATGAGGTGAATCATTTGTCTCCCAATCTTCTTGGCATTCACCTACTGGCAGGTGAATTAGTGAGCGGTCCGGTAAAAGCCAAACTCAAATCTGAGTTAAAAGAGCAGGAGAAGCTGATTACCTTAGTGAGATTAGGACCAGGCTGAAAGAGGGTCCCAGTGAGTCTTGCTGAGCTAAGTGTATCCCAAAAGTATAATAAACCTCCAGAGGCTTGTGTCTTCCTGTCACTTTTTGGGGATAACTAAAACAATCAGTTAAGGCTTTTTAGTGATTATTGACTGGGAACGTTTACAAAATAATAATTACAACTACGATCATTAATGCCATTAACAAGAGTTGTGCTGAATCAGTAGTCAAACAATCTAAGGCAACATAAAAAATTGCCATTTTTCTGCTATGATATAGAAAGCCACTGTTCAGATTTTCCACAGCTCGACTTTGACCCTGGTACTATAATTGAGATGTTGGGTTTTTTTATTCTTCTGACTAAACCTTTTCCAGCCAATAGTCTTACTTGACCTCTGGTGTTTCCCACATGGTTGAATCTCTCGACATTAAGGAAGAAATGCAAGGATTGTTATGACTGCTCTCTTAAAAACCCTGCTGTAGAAAAGGCTATTTTTACTGTGTCTTTTATTTTTTCCTTGAATCTCGGCTGGTTTTTCTTTCCTAGTAGAAAGGGTGGCTAGTCACTTAATGTTGTGTGACTGGCTGAAAATGTGCTGCCAGCCATCTTGACATTGTCATAGCTCAGATAAAAGATTGGTAATTTACCTCTTCTCTGCTCTGCTATCTTCTTCTGGATAATCTGAAGAGGAAGACTGGGGGCGGTGATTTTATCTGGAAGAGGATTCTGAAAAAAAAAAGTCATTTTCCACAAGCAAAACACTCACTGGATCAGGGGTGGTCAAATGCGTCTCTTGTCTACGTGAGAATCGTTTTCTCTGCAGCGGAATAAAGGGGGGAGACTGTGTTACATGGTGACTGTGCTGGTTTCAATACGGTGCTGCGTCCAGATTGGATTTCTAAATATTGAAAGAAAATCCATCCCAGAAACAAAAAAAAATTAAAAATAATAGGAAAGACCCTGACTCTCCCATGTTTTCCTTGGAGAATTCTTTGCTTTCTTCAAAGAATGGACAAAGCCTAAGTTTTTCTGAAGAGCAGAAGGGATGAAGTTTTCCTTTTCTTCCTCTTTGATGCCATTTAACCTTGTTACCTACAGCGCAGAGAAATGCAAAAACACAACTGCCTGGTCCAATCTATGTTGATCAAAAAATATGGTGAAGGTCTGACATTTAAAAAATGTTGTGGTAAAGGACACATTGTCATTAATGCCCCTCAGAACATTCCCCTCACTTTGAACACACATATCCCATTGTTCTTGTCATTTTCTGCAGCAGTTCTGGAATCTTCTTGCATGAGTGTCTTTAGTTGTGCTGTCCTGGCTGCCTCCATGTCCTGAATAGATTGAAAACCCTGATCTCTCACGGTCATTTTGACTTCAGGGTCTTCTCGAAGTTGCCCAGTGCCAGGGCTGGTGGATAAGGCGGCAAGAGCACAGCCTCATGTGTTTATTTGACAGAAACTGCAATAAATGTTTGATCGATAAGGGTTGATAAAAAATACGTTGTATATTTAAATATCAAAAATTCATGACAGTGAAAGACATATTACCATTAACCCTCCTCAAAATACTCCTCTTATCCCATCATTCCTAGTAATGTGTCTTTTTTATAATACGCTTTTTTAAAAATGCAAACATTGACCACTAACATTTTCTGTTACCTCTTGTGCATACCTGGCACACGTCCATCGACATCATTTTTGACACCTTAAATTACCTATGTTCTGTGTCCCATCTCTGCGTTGGAACAATAGCATCGTGTTTGATGATGAACAATAGAATAGACTACAGGTATAGCCATCGCTTTAAAGTGTTCTGGAATTGCTATCATGAATTAGGAAATATGGCAGAGTTCTATGCCCTGGCAAGGCGAAGACAGTATTTTTAGATGACACCACTTGCTACCTAAGAAACCCAACAACACCCAGTGGAAAATTCTTAGAAACTATAGAAAAACTAAACAAATCCCACATTAAGAAGCTATCATATTTTGACTTATAAATTAGTATAAAATATTTCTGGCTTCCTGACCAAGATACAAAGCAACCAAAATACCGTGGACCCAGCGTCAGGCACAGAGACACAGCATCACCCTTGGGGCTCGGCTGAAAGGCCATGTGGGGCCGCACACCGTGTCACCTGGCTGTTGATTTTCCTGTGCACCAGCCTGACTTCCTCTATCTCCTGCTGCCATGACCATTCCTGAGCATCTCTCCTTCTTGCATGTGTGGGTGTCACACTGTCCCCCAGGGATATGAGGTTTGCATCAGGGACCGGGGAGGAGCCTGTGTCTCATCACCTTCTCTAGACAGCACAGTTTCTTCCATTTCCTGTTCCAGCCAGTGTGTGTGCAGATTCTCAGGGTTTCCCATCCTCCCCACCACTGCTGTCACCAGCCACGCACTTCACTGTCTGCAGGAACAATGCAGAAAGTAAAAGAGAAATCAAAACTCCATTTCCAAGGGCAGTGAGAAAGCTCTAGGGATAAAATTATAAATAATGTGGCACAAAACTTAGGGGGAGAAAAGGAAAATACTTTAAAAAAATGACACGAATATTTCTAAAAGATTGTAGTAAATAAAAGACACATTTTCATTAGGTACAAAGACTCTAAATTGAAAAGAAAAAAGTTTAAATTATTCTATAAATTCAAACTGAAAGTTATTTCTCTCTACATATTCAAAAAGAATCTCTATAGGAAAGCAGCCACAGTATTTTTAATGAAGGGAAATGTGTAAGGGTGATGCTAGTGCCCACAGTTATTAAATTATTTGTTGATGCAAGACACCAACGTTGCTCATGTAAGTGGCAGCTCCAGAAAGTTCTTGAGTATAATACAGTGGAAAAGCGCAAATCACTGGATAAAATATATAGTCAATAAATATTACTGAGTTAGGGCTCATAATTAAACTTGAATCTGTTCCTCATAATTGTACACACATAATTTAGGAGAACTAAACATTTTAATTAAAAAATAAAACTAAAATGATGAATAAAAATCTGAGATGATTATGATTTGGGGCACAAAGCAAGAAGCCACCAAGAAGAGATCTGACCACATCCAAGTGAAAATCTTCTGCTCGGTGATGAAATCTTAGCATATAAAGAAAAACAAGCTAGAAGAAAAATTTCATGAGATTAATAGCTCAAACTTTAAGGTTCCTATGGATATAAGGAAAAAAGGTAAATCTCAGTATAAAAGCCCAATTCACAAATAATTTATAAAAGAAGAAATATAACATCGACCCATATTCTTTAAAAATGCACACTACTGCCAGGGATTTAGCTCAGCGGGATAAGCACCTAGCTGGTAAGTGCGAGGCCGTGAGTTTGATCCCCAGTACAAAAAAAAAAAAAATACACACTACAACAACGAGACAGCCAGAGACAGCTGGGTTGAGGAGTTATGCTCACAAGACACTTATGGAAGAAACTTTGCTTTCTTAAAAACTTGCCTTTTCGTTAAGTGTAACAGACAACAATTAGTCACATCTCTTAGAATTGTCATGAGGATCATGTGAAGCAACATGTGTTGAGTGCTTAACAAACATCTGATGTTTTATACATGTCCTATAAAATTTGCTTCCTATAACTGTCTTTTGTGGTAAGGTCAATTCACGGTATGCGGCCCTTCAGTCACTGAAGCAGTGAGGTGGGATTTTGATAGAGGAAGATGTGTGAGGTACAGCACTGAATGAAAATGTAACACATGGGCAGCGCTGGCAATATGAATATGCTTCTATTATTTATCCATATAGTCTTACTAGCCAAAGTAAGGAAAGTGTGAGGAGAGCCACTTAATATGGAGAGAAGGCAGCTGGGTAACACGAACTTGTCTGGGTGGTCTGTCATCTCCCACCACGCAGCCACGCAATGTGTTTCTTTGTTTTGCTTCGTGGTCTTTGAGAGATGGTCTTGCTGTGTGACTCAGGCTGGCTGCAGACTCACAGGGGTCCTCTTGCCTCTGCCTCCCGAGGGCTGGGATTATAGGCAGGCACCCCCATGCCTGGTTCAGTAACCACTTAGTTATGCACGTAACTAAATGGCAGAAAAATTTTGTAGTTAAAAAAACATAACAGAAAGAAATGCATTTTTAGGATGTTCATCTTGAAATTAAAACCGAATCTTTTGGGAAACTGTATTTTATTCTAAACCTAAATGTTAGATGTAATAATGATTAAGTACCAAGTGTTAAATGAGTAATGAACACCTTTAGGACATACATTTCCTTACAAGATGTGTCTGAATAACTACTGGCACCTATTACGGGCAGATATGTTACAAGCACTGAGGACACAGCAAACTGGAGGAAAGGCTCGCTGCTTAGCTGGGGTTAGTTTTTTATGGGGGAGACAGGAGGGGAGGGCAGCAGAGGCAGCCTGAGCACCTGAGGAGTATGAGTTCTCGGGAAGGGGAAGGGAAGAGCCTGGAAGTGGGGAAGATGCCTGAGGGCAGGGAACTCTGCACTGAGGAACTTGGGCTGCAGATACCACAGCTGGCCTGGGCTGTGCCCGGTGCCCTGGAGGAAGAGCAGCAGTGGCCACACTGCAGGACCAGCACTGGACACAAGTGGAGCACGCAGCAAACTGAGTCGCTGTGAGGGAGGAGAGCGCAGGCAGCTGGACGCCCAGGGGAGGAATGGGCTTGGGAGAGGGATGACTGAGCTCTGGGAGGTCCAACAGCAAAGGACTGAGGAAGGCCACCGGGCTGGCAGCCTGCAGGTCAGTAAGCAAGGCCGCTTCCCTGAAAGGGAGGGATGCAAGCACTGCTGAGTGAGGGAGGCGCTGGAGACAGGCAGACAGTCCCTTTCCTTGGGCTCTCTCTCTCTATCCAGAGGAGGAGAGAAGTGAGCCAGAAGCTAGAGACAGGAGTGGACCTAGAACAGAGACGCTAGATGGAGAAACAGCGCTTTTTGGAATCATGCTAATGGGAGTGCCCAGAGAGAGAGAAACGTGGGTGCTGTTGGGTGTGAGCGCGGTTGGTGGCATGTTTCAGGGCAGTGAGAGGGGTCGGATCTGAGGTGCAAGTGGACTGGCATGGACTTCACCTCCACTTTCCACCAGCCTGGCTGCACCTAGGAATCTCCCTGGAGATCCGAAAACTGACCGTGCTCAGGCCTTTCCACAGATTTAAATGAGTGAGCTGTTTGGGTGAAATTCACCATCTCTTTTCATATCTCCAGTTTAGTTTAGTGTCAAATTCTATTTTATTGGAGCATCTCACAAGCAGTGAAAGGGACTGCTTAGCAAGGAGTGTCAGCTGAATCTATTACTGGGGAGGGATGGTCAGGGAGCCCCCCCCTTCCTTCTTTCCTTCCTTCCTCCCTTCCTTCCTTCCTTCCTTCCTTCCTTCCTTCCTTCCTTCCTTCCTTCCTCCCTCCCTCCCTCCCTCCCTCCCTCCCTTCCTTCCTTCCTTCCTTCCTTCCTTCCTTCCTTCCTTCCTCCCTCTCCTTGTTCATCTTTCTTCCTTCCCTCTGCCCTTCCCTCCTTCCTCCCCTCTTTTACAGAACTTTTACCTGCACTAAGGGTGGGTAGTCTGCATAGGCTATAGGGCGGCAGAAACAGGGCTGCTGTCACCCCTTGCTGGGGCTGTTTCTCTGCTTCACTGTTTTGCTGCCATCTGCGTGCCAGGCTCTGTTTCTCCTCGGCAACGCCGCTCTGCCCTGGCACCCTGCCTTGGAGCTAGCCAACTACAGACTGAAATCTCTACGAACTGTGAGCCAAAATAAACCTTTTGTCTTTTAACTTCGGGTGTTGGGAATTTTGTTTCAGCCAGTGACTAAAACAACCATACTTTCTTGCTGTGCTTAGTTCTGAAAGCTGGGCTATCTAAGACCAAGGTGTCCACAGATTCTGCATCTAGCAAGGACCTGGTCCTCATGGGTGACATTTTCCATTGTGTCCTCAGATATGCGAAACAGGAAGTACCTGTATGTGTGCGCACGTGTGTGTGTGTGTGTGTGTGTGTGTGTTACTGAAGATTTAACCCAACACCCATCACAGTGGGCTCCCTCCCAGGCCTTTTCTTGGCTCTCATTTTTTAGGCGGTGTCTCACTAAATCACTAAGTTACCCATTCTTGTCTCATACTTGTGATTCTCCTGCCCCATCTCCCCAAAGTCCGGAGATTATTTGAGTAGTAGTTTTATCAGTAATTTTATGAGTGTTTTATTTCATTAGTTGACCTGTTGCTCTCTCTCTGTTATATTTACTTTCTTTTGAAAATATTTTAATCATTACTACTTAA
Organism: Hydrochoerus hydrochaeris; assembly: GCA_004027455.1. Taxonomy (NCBI): domain Eukaryota; kingdom Metazoa; phylum Chordata; class Mammalia; order Rodentia; family Hydrochaeridae; genus Hydrochoerus; species Hydrochoerus hydrochaeris. The sequence goes on along the minus strand of PVLA01009336.1, from coordinate 28,256 downwards.
GTAGTAAGTTAGGAAAAATATATATGTACAAAGATTAGAAGGCAATATATTACATTAGCTTTAATTTTTAAGAATTACTGGCTGTTTACCCATAAGTGAAATAAGATTTGCATGTGTGAATATCATATTGTCTCCCTAGTGTAAAAAACTGAAAGAGTAAATAAGATCCAAAACGTACAATAGATACCGTGAAAGTGAAAGTGAAAGGGGGAAGAAACTGCTCAAAAGGAGAGAACACCTTGGATGGAGGAAAAGAGAAAAGAAAGAAGGGAAAAGAATATATATATATATATATATAATAGATAAGATAATCATACTAATAATCTCTATTAGTTCATTGAAAAGAACAGTTTATGCTTACATTGTTTCATCAATTTTTCAGGTCTGTATCTTGTAATCTGAGCAACTACTTTCAAGATATTACACAATATATTAACCATTGTTAATCTCCTATTATCTTGTTTTTAAAATTCTGTGTTATCATTTTTACTCTTTTTAAAAATTAAAAAAAAAAAAGAATTACTGGTTGTTATGGTTTATGTCTAGATGTCCTCCCAAAGCTGCATGTGGTCATGCTGTGGGGTGCTTCTTGGAGGCTGCTGAATCTAGACTTTGTGATTGGCTCATTGTCTAGTTCTGGGATTGGCGATGTGAGTGCTACACTCACCTACGGTAAGTAGCCTGTATACAATATAAGGGAGGAAAAGAGACTTGCTTCCCCTTTTTGCTTTTGTTGTCTTCTGCAACTTTGAAGTGTTTCCCCTCAACCATGCCACCCTGCCTTGGAGCCTGTTTTGGACTGAAATCTCCACATACTGTGAGCTAAATATACCTTTCCCTCTTTAATTTGGGTGTTGGGTATTTTGTCCCAGCAACAAAAGAAAAGTAACTAAGACACTGGTTATATCCATTTTCAACTTTTTTTTTCATTTTCATTTTTGATGATTTTTTTTCCACTTTTGATGAGCATAGGTAACTTTCACAGCTGAATAAATAGAAAGAGGAAAGTATGAAAACAATATGGCACTTCTTCGCAAATTAAAAATAGAATAACCATGTGACCGAGTGATAGTACTTCTGAGTCTGTGTCCAAAAACATTAAAATAGGGTTTCAAGCAGTTTATAGCAGCAATTTTCACAATAGCCAAAACCCGAACATCTACTATTGACAGATGAAGATGATACGTAGTACACTGAGTTCTGACTCAAAGGAAGGAGATGTCGTTCCGCGATGCACTTGGACCTTGAGATTATTGTGTCAAATAAACTGAGGGAGTCACAAACCGAAAGGACAGCGCCCTGTGACTCTGCTTATCTGAGGTCTCTGGAACTTAGCAACACAGTATAATGGTGGTGGCCGGGGGATGGTGGAGGGTGGGTGAGGAGCTTTGTTCAACAGACATGGAGTTCCACTTCAGCAAAATGATAAAGTTCTGGAGATGAGCTGACCAGCAACATGAAGATACTTAACGTGAATGAGCAGCATCCCTAAAAAGGGCTAAGACAATAAATATGCCAGGTGTATTTTATCACAGTTAAAAAGTTTAGGAAGAGAGAAAAAAGAAAGGAAGGAGAAAAAGAAAGAAAGAGATAGACAGGGAAGGAAGAAAAGGAAGAAGGAAAGAAGCAGGGATGGAAGGAAGGGAAGAGGGGGAAGAGCACTAATGAGTGGCTTTGTTTCAGAGACGTGGCCATGCTTGAAGGTTGATGGGACCTGAGACCCCACACTTGTCCTTTGAAAGTCACTTTTCGTTTTGTGAACCTATAAGATGCTAGGATTCTTTTTTCATAACTTGAAAAGCATTTAATTACTGAAATGTTTTTTTTTATGACATGATTTGTAGCCTATATTTTAAGTTTAGACCAAGAATACTACAAGAGGCCCACAGGAATACAAATTTTTAGTTTTGGCTTGTTCAGAGAAGGAAAAATGGCTTTTGGGATTCATGTTCCATGTAATTTACTTTTCCAGTCTCTAGCGTACAGTATGACTCATTTCACAGGAGCTGTGTTTAAGGCAAAGTGGCTTTAAGCTGGACTTTCATAAAATGAAACCACTGCATCTAATTCTGCATCCTTCAGAAGCTCAAAGTTTGTAATTATGTGGCCAGCGCTTCCCATCCCGAGTCAGCCAGCGCTGCAGGAGACCAGCCTGCCTGCTCTAGTTATGGGACAGCCTCTCTTTGGGAAGGTCCTGCTTCCTTTGGTGACCTTCATCACTGGCCATCACTTTACAGAGGAGACTTCTCTTGGCGATGGGCTGCTGTACCTGCAGACCCTGCAGTCTACTTGGTAGCTCATCAAGGTCACAAAGGTCACCCGAGGACTGGACTCTGCAAAGCATGAGAGGAGGAGGTGCCTCCACTGCTCTCTCTGGTGGTTCTTGGAGGACAACATTGTTCTGTTGCTGCTCTTCTTTTTCAACAGGCCACGTAGATGAGATGTGATCAAACAATATGAGATATGTTTACATTTTAAAACACTTACTGCAGTGAAAGACACATTGCCATGAATCCCCCCTCAAAATACTGCCCCTCCCTTCGAACTCAGCTACCCCATCCGTTCTTCCCATTTTGTGCAGCAGTTCTGGAAGTCCTCCTTCGTGAGCGTCCTTTGTTGGGCTGTCTTGTTGGCCTCCAGGTCCCAAATCTATTTAAAACATTTACCCTCAGGGTTGTTTTGACTTTGAAGAAGAGCCACAAGTCACACGGTGCCAGATATGGTGCACAAAGCAGACACAGCCTAGTTTTCACCAGCCTGCGTCTCTGTCCGGACGGCATGTGGCAAGCAACACTCATTATTATTTTTTTAACACATCTTGTAAAGATACTCACAAATACATATGTTCAAAGTGAAGCGGGGAGATTAATGAGAGATGAGTCTTAGGCCCTAATAATTTTTTAAACTTAAAAATTAACTGTACTTATCCCTGTGTGTCTCAATAACTAATCTGGCATGAGTAGGTATGCAGTTGTGATTTTAGTGCACATCTTTTTAAAGTCAGTATTGAAAGTTCAAAAGCAATGCATGTTCCTAGTAAAATAATTCAGTACTAAGGAAAAGTCTAAAGTCAAATGAAAAATATGCTCATCCTTCCTAATTCTACCTGGATGCAGCAATCTGGTAGGCTTTCTTCTATGCTTTTATTTATGAATGTATACACACGCATGCTTATATGTGTATTTGTGTGTGTGAGCATATGTACTCTATGCATGAGTATTATTTTTATGTTAACTATGTCAAACTACATATTATATGCATTAATTTGCTTTTTTTCACTTGACCATGTCCTGCGCACATGTGGAAACATGGTGGGCACCTCATTCTTGGAAGCTGCATAGCAGCGCACAGCGTGAATGGATCACGTGTGAATGTGCTCAGACCTCCAAGTTTTGAAGGATGTATTGGCAGCTCATCATTTCAAACAAGCTGTGGGAATCACTCATTGGCCTACATTTCTGCCCAGTGATGATTTCCATCTGATTATGTCCAAAGTGGTGGTGTTATTTTAAAGCCTTGAACACATTTTAATCTAACAAGCACTTTCATGTTTGGAATTTGTTTTTCCTTTTTAGAAAATTTGGTGGGCTTGATATGGGGAAAACAGAAAAACCGAGGATACTTACGGCAATAGAATACTTGGGACCTGAAATAATTGGTCAGTATGTCCAAACATGACATCAGCATTTTAGAAAATACAAAACTATGTAAGATATGATTGTACCTTTTGCATCTAAAAATTGCATTACACAGTGCAAGGTGGTGTCAAGGGAGAAAACAAAAATGGAGTTGCACTGGTTCAGGGCTCTTACAGTAGAGCCAGAAAGCCACTATTAAATCAGATTTTAGACATGTGCACAGCTGGGACTTGGGGCTGGGCTTCCCGTAATGATGCACCTGGATGATGCTGACCTTTGGACTGGAACAAATTGCAATTCACTAGCTCTTGTTAATGATTTTTAAGAACAGCCCCTGCCATAAATTACCTGGAAGTCAGGATGACACCCAATCTTTTTCTTGAAAGACAGCTTGGCTCTTATTAGGCATCAATCACAACCTGACAAGCAAATGATATAATAACCATCACTCTGGATTTCATGCTTTAGATGCATCTCCCTTTGGTAAAACTGCAGAGTTCATTTTCAGTGCTACTTGAATCTGTCTTTTCATCTACTGAAATCCTAATTAGTCCCTGTGTTGGTGAACTTTCTACTCATAAGACAAAATACCTGACATCTCACCTTCAAGGGAGTCTCAGTCCATGCTCAGCTGGCTCCAAAGCACAAATGGTGTGGCAGAGGGGCCTGGCGGTGGGAAGGTGCCCACCCCAAGGTGTTCGGGAAGCAGAGAGAGAGGAAGGGAACTGGGAAAAGAATGCATCCTTCCAAGGCTTGGGCCTGCTGATGCACTTCCTCCAACTAGGCCCCAGCTGCTAACAGCACATTCGGCTGTGACTCGTAAATGGATGATTCACCCATGAGTATAGCACCTCCGTGATCCCGCCACCTTCCAAACCCTGCCCTCCAACACGTGAGACTTTTGAGAAACATTTTAGATCAAAACACAACAGTTGCCAGCATCTGTACTTTTCTTTCTCCTCTTCCAGACTGATTTCACCCTCAATCCACAGTTACATAGAGGAGGTCGATGACCCAGGGCTAGGTAAGGAAGAAGAGGACAGCACCCTAGGTGTGGCCTGCATGCACCTTCCAAGATGGGTGAGGATGTGTGTCCACTGCTTCCCTTCTGTCTCAAGACCACTATGGGACTCTAGGATTTTGTGCAAGTTTGCTTGCCCAGCCTGACTCGTTCCCATTGCACTTTGTGTTCCATGTTCAGCTCAGCAGGCCTGGGGATCTTACTACTTTACAAGTAGGCTTTGAAACTGTACTGTTATTGGCAAACTAACCTTTGTGCATTTTCCTTGTGAACATGCTTTTTAGGCACATCCATCACAGTTACCACCATCCTCATGTGGGGCCTCTTGGAGCTCTCTTGGCCTGATGTTTGTACTCTCCTAGGGCATGGTTATTTTTATTTTAAGTTAGTCACTTGTTCACATATTGGGCCACAAAGCACGCTCAAATACATGCAAAAGAACTGAAATAATCCCCTGCACACACGGGCATCATAGCGGAACGAAACTAGAGATTAGCAGCAAAAGTAACCACAAGACAATGCAAATGTGTATAGATTAGATGACACATTATTGAATAATCGGTGGATCAGAGAGGAGATTTAAAAGAATTAAATGCCAATGGAAGCACAACCTGCCAAAACCCCTTGGACATGATGAAAGCAGTCCCCAGGGGAAAGCTGTGAACATACACATTAAAAGAAGGGAGTGACCACAAATAACTTAATCATGCAGCTCAAGGTCCTAGAAAAACAACAGTCCAAAACTAAAATTAGTGGAAAGGAAGAAGTTACAAAGATCAGAGCAGGAAATAATGCAATTGAAACTAAAAGAATGGTACACAGGATCGATGAATCAAAGAGTTGCTTCTTTGAAAGGCTAAACAAGATTGATAAACACTTAACCAAACTTATCAAAAGAAGGACAGAAAACCTCATCAAAGCAAGCAGAAATAAGAAAGGTGAAGTCACAACTGACAGCACTGAAATCCAGAGGATTATAGGAAACCACATCAAAAACTTATAACCCAATAAACTGGAGAACTTTAAAAAACTGAGAAAGTCTTATATACACATGAGTTACCCAAAACCAAGAAGATACAAAAACCAGGAATAGATCAAAAACATGGAATGAAATAGAGGCAGGGATAAAAACTCACCAACTATCTAAAGCCCAGAGGCCAGATTCAGCACCGAATTTTATCAGAGCTTCAAGGAAGACCTAAAGCCCACGCTCCTTGAAATCTTCAATGAATCTGAAGAGAACTGCCACCCCCATTCCTGAAAACTAGCATTCCCTGTACCAAAACCAAACAAGGACATAGCAACAACAACAATAACAGCAAAGAATAAGACTCTGGGCCAATTTCCTTAATGAACATGAATGCAAAAATCCTCAACAAGATGCTAGCAAACAGAATGCAACATAGTTATTAAAACTATGGCTTCATCCCAGGGATGCAAGGATAATTTAATGCATGTAAATCAACACATGTAACACATTACGCAAACAGAAACAAGAACAAAAATCAGAAGATCTTCTTCATAGGGCGAAAAGGCTTCTGATAAAATCCAACATCCTCACATGATAACAACTCTGATGGAAAAGAAATACAGAAGGATATGATCCCAAACTGGTAAGAGCCATTGTTGAAAAATCCATTCCTAACGTCGTACTAATTGGGGAAAAACTTAAGGCATTTTCTCTAAGATCAGGACCAAGATAAACACTGTCCATTTTTACTACTCTTGTTCAACAAAGTACTCAAGGTTTAACCAAAGGATTTAGACAAGAGAAAGAAAAAGGATTGATACAGGAAAGAAGGAAGTCAAACTATCATTATTCACAGATAACATGATCCTTTACATGGAAAACTTCCCTAATAAGTAAATTTGGTGCAGTAGAAGAATATAAAATGAATACACAAAAATAGTGATTCTGTATACCAACAATGAAGTCACTAAGAAAGAAATCAGGAAAGAAATCTCATTCACAATTGCTTCAAAAATAATTAAATATCTAGGAATTAACCTAACCACCCTCTCCTGCACTGCTGGGCGGTCAGCAGCTGACAGACTGTTAGACAGCTCAGCCCTGTTATGTGAAGACATGTAAAACCTGGGCACGCTAGGACTCTGGACAGACAGGCCTGGACTCAGTTTCCCCAGTGTCACCTTTGTCTCTTTCACAGCGTTCTAGTGAGAGTCAAATGATGTGCTAGGTGTTAGCTGCAACTTGTTATTCAGATCTCAAGGATTATTATCCACAAACTCCAGGATTATGAACTGGCACACGGGTAAACTACCGCCTCCATGATTCATGCCTTAGTTTGCATTTTAAATGATGACACATTTAGTGGCAGTGATCCAGAGAAGAAAATTGAAATGGGAAACAAAGACAAGATTATTAACTAGGAGACAAAATGACGGGGTGTGAGCAGAGGAAGGAGCTGCAGGAAGCTCTTGGGTTGGTCCATTTGAGATGTTAGGAGTCTGCAGCTGTGGAAAGTGGCTTCAGTGACACTTCACGGAGACCGATGAAGACCATGCTCAGAGAGGACAGCGTGGAACAACAGCTTGGCCTGCTGCTTCCATTTGATAATAAAGTAAGTTCTGCCGCTCTCCCTCCCCTTTGAACTCTGTTAGTGTAGCCTTCTGAAAAGCCACCAATTCAGCTCGCTCACCACTCATTCTGAAAACACATACACAAACCTTTGACAACCAAAGTATTTGCAAAGAAAAGGACCCAGATGGCTGGGGATATAGCTCAGTGACACAGTGCCTGCCTGGCAAGTGTGAGGTCATGAGTTCTATTTCTGGTACCAAAAAACAAAACTAAACAACAACAAGAAAACAAGCAAAAAGAAAAACAGATGAAAGTAAGGCAAGGGGCAAAGCAAGCAGAGAGCGAGTTGGAAAATAGAAGAGCAATGGAAGTGGTTTACTGTAGGCTGGGGGCACCAGTTGTCCTGTTGAGAATCTGGGTTTGCCCTCAGGACATGAAGTGATGAAGTGCCTGTTCTCAGACTGGATTCTCTTGGAACAGAGAGACCCTGAGAATCCAAATGGAAGGCTCAGGAAAAGCAGATATCAAGTTTAAACTGTGAATGGTGTAATTTAAATGTGTTTCTTCTCTTTATCTCCAGGGAAGGTGGAGGAAAAGGAGGATGGATTGAACAATAAACATACTCACCAATAAATGCCTTCGTCACAACAGCTATCATAGTTTGACATGTTTTGCAGGCCCCAAACTACAGGATAATGTAAGCACCTCGTTTTTCATTCTATTGACTTTAATTAGATGCACAAGGTTCATAATTTATTGCTATTATCAGTGTTATTTTTAAAAGCCAATATTCTTAACAGTTATGTGTGCCCAAACTCACCAGCTCGACTTCACAAATTTTAAGAGAAGACACAGTCACATATTTTTTTTGTGACAGTTTCCAGCACCAAGTCAGCAGTGTGGCCATAATAAGATATAGTAGAGCAATGACACGTAAAAGGCTTCTTATAAAAAGACCTTGAGAAATTCATAAAACATTTAAAAAGAGCCAGAATTTTTCTGATGATAAGAAAATGCAATATTTTTCAAAAAGATGCACTTCAACTTAAATTGGTAGTTACAAATGAATGGAACACAAAATTTGTTCACTTGTCTTACTTGCAAAAAGGTCAGCTGCTAATTATTTTAATGAATGTCTTTGGTATTTTCTTGAATTTCCTCTGGAATCTTTCTGCAAAAAGTGATACTCAAATAGCAAAAACTCATATACAAATGCAAATGGTCAAATATGGGGCAAAAACATCTAATCCTTAAGTTTGTTTTTTCCCCTAGAACTCCAGACTTTAAAATTATCCTTACTGGAAACCTAGAACATACAGAAGTCGTGAACACATTTATTTTGCTTTGTGGTACTGGTGACTGAATCCAGGAAAGCTAGGGAAGCAATCTGCGACTAAGCTGTATCCCAGTCCCTAAATTATGGATAAAACCTGGCCTTTGGGACAGTTACTCAGGTTCCTAAAGAGGACACACCCAGAGTAAGCATCAAAAGATGATGTGACCAGGCACCAACATAACTCTCTAAAATGTCCCATGTACCTGATTTGGCCCAAGGAATGTAACAGTTTCATATTTTAGTTTACTTCCAATTCAGGGTTTTGTTGGCTTCTTGTTTGAAGATAAAGTCTGTTGGAGCAGTCAGTCATGGGCTAGTTAGTTTTCCTTTGCTGTTTTCAACATCCTCTGGCTTTTTTCCCCCTTTAATTTCACTTTCTTCATGTATTTTCTGGGTGACCTTTCTTTTCACTGTTTGTACAGGGTAGTTCTGTGGATACACAGACTTAATTCATAACACAATCATGTTTTCCTAACTGGGGCTATTGAACATGCTAATCCTATCAGGAAACATTCCTGGACTGTCCCATGCCTTGTCACCAACTCTGGCAATTGCTGCTGATTCCAGATGGTGTACAATTCCAATTTTGAAAGGGCACCAGTTTGGGGGGAAAAATAAACGTCATCAGGAGGTAAATCTGCAGCATAAAATTTCTTTAGGTGATGTGGAAAGTAAGTCAGCTTTGCCGTGTTTCACTTTCCCGTAATTTGGTAGTGGGGCTGACACACTGTGGAAAGAGTTTTGTGGACATTTCCTAGGTAGGGAATGATCTGATTTTTGGCAGGTGACAGGTCACAGAGAGGAGGACGAGTCTATCTGCATGGTCATGAAGCTGCTCGCTGAAAACAGACTCCAGGAGAGCTCCACTTTGCTGTCACCTATCCCGTTCTATTGCTGACACATGGCTTTCCAGGAGAACCAGGTGTGAGACCTACTGTCCGCCTCCTTTCACTCTTTTCAAAGAAGAGAGACAAACACAGTGCTACATAGCTTGCCTCCTGAGAGTGAGATGGAGGCGTCTGTGATCCCCTAAGGACCGGAGGAGGATCTTCTGGCCTGAATCCCAGAAGAAACAGATCTCAGAAGGTGCCACACTGCAGACTTAGCTGCAGTTCAAAGATCTTGGTGGGAAGACTGGCTGGAAAAAAGAATCTCTGCTCAACTGTCTGATTAGCTGAGAACTGCTTAAAATTGCTCCTATCAGTGAGCCAGGAAGATGTGACCATCCACTGTTGAACTGAAGGTTTATGGTGACACATAAGATGGCCTTTGGACAACTTTCCCAGTAATAGAACAGCCCTCTCATGGCCCTACTTGTCACCCCTTAAGATAAGTAATCATTCCCATTCCCTGCCTTGACTTTAGCATGGAGAGAGTTAAGAAAATACTGATCATCTACCTCCCATCTCAGACTTATTCACAGTGTATCTACAGAGGAGCCAGAGGTATTCAATAATTTTACAAAATGTCTCAGCTTTAGCTGAGAATTAGTAGCTTACTCCATTTTCTCTGGGAATGTCTCTGGCCAAGAGAACATCTGATATTAATATGAATCATCAAAATCACCCAAACCATTGCTGGAAGCATCCAGCAGGAGATTTGTCTAAGGTTGGGGCAAGCAGGTTGACCCTGATGAAAAATGGGCGGGAAAGGAGCACAGGAAAATCCCAGCGACTCTGATGTCAGAGGACCAAGATAACCAAAGTAAACATCAGGGCGGAAGGCAAGGAAGATTGGACAGAAGAGGAAGAGAGACACAGAGGGACAAAGTTCATTCATCTCATGGCTTTGCCAGGGTATAACTGTAACAAGAGATGGAGGCAGAGTGACGAGAGGGTGGTTAAACCAGCTTCCATACTTCCTAGATTGGCTTCCGGGTGATGCCATTCACTACAGAGACTGAAAAGGAATCCAGCAAGTTGTTACCCTCAGAATTTGCTTTATTGTGGGTACATCACACAGGGAAAATCCACGAAGGATCTTTTTCACTTTCAAGGGATCAAACACTATTCATTAGTCTAATGTAGCCTAATAGCGAGAGAGAATTTTTTTTAAACTTAAAGGTTTAATAAAATTCGCTTTTCGAATTCTCAATTCTACAGTTCTGCATAGCTAAATCAACATTGCCCTGAGTAACTCAAGGCAGGTTGGCAATTTATGTCACGCAGTGTAACAGAGCTCCATTGTCATGCTGTGTTGAAGCCAAGGTCTCTGTGGATCCCGGTAAGAGCAGAAAAATCGCAAAGAGCAATTGTAAGCTGCAGGAAGCAAAAGGTTAAAGTCGGAGGCACACCTGCTTTCCTGCTGAGAAATGTGAGAAAGTCAGCACTGTACTTTTCAATCGTGTGGTTGTTAGTGGATAAATTTTCTTTCCATATATATATTTAATTGCTTTTACGTATTTAATTTCTCAGGTAGGCTAGGCCACCGAAAATAATGATTTTAAGACACATTTAAAAAGTGTCACCTCTGAAATCAGATTTCTTAGAACAGACTGGGTCTTTATGAGGAGAAATAAGGCTGCCTTCCCCAGCCTCATCAGTCTCCTCTTTCTTCCACGCCCAGGTCCATTATGGCCCAAATCTGGGGCATGTTCTCTTTACTGCCTTCTCCCTGGTGGGCAGCATGAATGCTCAGTGTGAGTCCTCAGAGAGTAGCAGCAGCTCTCGGGGCCTCTGTCCCTCCCTTTGTCCTGATGTATCCCTGTCAATCAGTCTCTGCACCCTCTGCCCTTGACCGCAGCCCTGGACTCCAGGCTGCCCCAGGTTACAGTGGGGAGAGAGACGGACCACTCTCTCAGAGACGTTCTCCTTGGAGTGTGGGCTTGACCTATGTTACATATTTCAGGAGCACTTTTCTACACCTCAGTGGAAAAGCTTAGAACTCTGTTCATGTCAAACTTGGCTCTAACAGGCTTTCTTGGGAAGTTTTCCACTGGAAGCAGGAAGTTGTCTTAATTACTTTTTACTCCTCTCTGAGACAAAATACCTGATGCCCAAAGTTGGGAAAGGAAAGGTTTATTTCTGACAGTTTTTGGAAGTTTCAGTCCATACTCAGTTGGCTCCAAGGCAGGGTGGCGTGGCAGGGTCGCAATTCATGACAGCTGCAAACAGCAAGGTGAAACTGGCAAGGCACACACACACACACACACACACACACGCACACACGCCTTCTTCCTGCCATTCCATTGTATGCTGGCTCTATCCCTAGGCGGGTGTAGCACTGACACCATCAACCCAAGCGCTAGACAATGAACCAATCACAAATGCACAGTGCAAACGCATGAGGCCTGGGGACCCCCAACATAAACCATGACAGAAGTCCTTTCTCAGCATCAGCAGCTGTCACTTCTGCTGGGTCACTGTGATGGACCTGCTGGGTCAGTGTTTCCATCGCTTCATAGTTGGAAAGTTCTTCCCGGGAAGGCACATCTGGTTTTCTATCTAAGAGGAGCCCAACAGGGCACTAAGAGGCTTGCCAGGGGCCATTCATCCCTGTAAACAAGCAGCAGGACCCGGGACCTCCTGCAGCAGGACCGAAAGAGCCTCGTCCCTTGCTGAGGACCTTGAGAGCGCCTCCATTGAGTTCCACATCTCACTTCCTGCACAGGGCACCATCTTGGGGTGCTTTCCTTGCAGTAAAGCTTTCATGTCTCACAGCATCTCATTCTGAAACTCTGGCTTAACTCTTCCTTTAGTCCCCAGCACCTAGCTCATATCAAGAGAGGTGTTTAAAACACATTACTGAAGGCTGGAGACTAGGATGAAGGAATTAGCACATAGGAAAGGACGACTTAAAATCTGATGTCATGGCTCATTTCTCAGAGGCCCTCAGGTCCCTGTTGGCTGTCTTTCTCCTCAGCCCATTTTAGTTTGTTTGTTTGTGAGACAAGGTTTCGTTATGTAGTTCAGACTGGCCTTACACTCACTATGCAGCCTGGGACTCCGTGGCCTGTTTCTTCAGGGCCTGCATCTCCTGTGTAGAGTCCACTTGGTCAGCAGCGCTTCTCCCCAAGTCACCTGTCTTTGTTCTTCTTCTACTGTGGAAATCTCTCAAAGATGCCTGCGATGAGGCTTGCCCTTGATATCGATAAGATGACATTTTACTGTTGCAGTTTGTTGTCCAGGTTTTTCTGGAACTCTGGGGCTCACACAATCCTCCCATGTCAGCCTTCTGGGCTCTGGGACCACAAGGACACTACCATCATTCCCAGGGGCATGCCACCATGCCCAGGGGCACTCCACCATGCCCAGGAATACATCACCATGCCCAGTCATAGGCCACCATCTCCAGGGACACTATCACCATGCCCAGGGACAAACCATCATGTCTAGGGACATGTCACCATGCTCAGGGACACACCATCACATCTAGGGACATGTCACCATGCCCAGGGACACACCATCACGTCTAGGGACATGTCACCATGCCCAGGGACAGACCATCATGTCCAGCTGCTCTGATTTTTAAGCCCTATTTTTCCTGTCTTTTGCTTACAGTTGTTTTGTGTTCTCAGTTTTCTAGTGAACTTATAAGTAACAAAGAGTAAGACTTTGTTGTCTTCTTATTCAATATTACAATATTTTCCTCTTTATTACAGCATTTTATCTTTTTCACATTTGATGTAATTACTGATTGGGTTTATAGTTACCACCTTCTGGTTTCTATTTATCCCTGGTGGTTTTTTTTTCTGTTCTTTCTGATTATTTTGGAGTTTTCCATTTATTACTTCATTGGACTTTTAATTTCTGATTATATATTTCTTACTATTCTTACTGTAGAGATTACCAAGTGCATTTTTAATTTATTAAAGTAAAAATTGACTTAGTTGTGCTGAGTAATCACATCAATGTTATGTCAGTCCACCTCCTGGTCATTGGAAATATGTTCAAAAACTTCAAATTTTAGCATTTGTGACATATGGCTTTTTGCATAATTGTCACCATAAATTTTAATTTCATACATTTTAAACTTTAGAACACATTATTGTTACCATTTTATACATCAGTGGAGGTTTTTTTTTTCATATTTTTATACATTTTCTCTTTTGAGCACCCCCGGCACTTCTGTATTTTTGGCTGAGGTCCTGTTTCTTCTGTCTGAAAAGCGATCCTTTCCCTTGTGAAAGTTTTGCTGATTAAAAATTTTTATCTGAAGTCTTTGTGCTTCATACTATGCTGGCAACTACTTTATTTTTATTACTTTAAATATATATCTACAGTGTATTTAACCTTCAGTTAGTTCTACTAAGAAACCAATTGTCCATCTTATTATTGTTCAGAAGATAACATGCCCACTACATAATCTAGCTATTTTTAAGATTTTTTTGTCTTTAATTTTCAGCTATGATATGTTGTATTAGTTAGCTTTCTGTCACTGTAATAAAATACCCAAGGCAATTAACATATAAAAGGATAAGGTTTATTAGGTTTCATGGTTCTGGTGGCTGTGGTATAATAATTTTAAAATCTATACCTATTTTTATTAATATCAGAAAATGCTCAGCCATTATTTCCCCAAATATGACTTTGGTCCCATGTTCTCTTTCTTCTTCATTTCTGGAGCACGTGAAGTACCGTCACAATATAACGGACCTTTCTGTCATTCCTCAGGGTTCTCATGTCTTCTGCTGTTTTCACCGATTCTCTCAGTTCCCCTTCCTGTGCTTCAGTGACGACGTCTCCCAGGTCACCGGTCCTCCTTCCAGTGCTGCCTAATTCTCTTTGAAACACATCTGTCTTTATGTTATTTCCAGTTATTATATTTCTAAGTTTTAGAATTTCTGTTTGGTTTTATTTCAATAGGTTCAGTTCTTTAGTGAAATTCTTCACCTCGCTGTCTGTTTCCCCAAAGTCTGTTACTGCGTTAATAACAGTGGAAGTCCAGGTCTCTGAACTCAGCATGACTCCAGTCGTCTGCAGGTCCATTTCTGTTATTTTTCTTTCTCTTGTTCCTGCTTCTTGATATACCCTATCTCCTGCTAGCCTTCCTAGTTTTATGTATCAAATGCTGTAAATGCCCATATATTCATATGCAAGAAAAAATGTGGGGGCCCTGACTGATGTTGTCTCCCTCCAGATGGGATTCTCTTTACTGTCCGATACGGAGGTAGAGTGGAAGCAGCCCACTTTTATTCAGTTGGGGATTGCAGGATTATATCCCCAAATTCCACTACAAATTCCAATTTACCAAACGTCTTAGCTTAGCAGCACCAGCACATGATAGAGAATCAGTTGTTCCTCTGTGTGACGGTGTAGCTGAATGACAGCTGTAGGTAATGCCAGCATCCAGGGTCACAAGCGAAGACCATACCACACAGCACTAGCAGAGGAAAGGAGCAAAATTCAAACTTTGAAGTATCTTCTCCATGAAATGTGTCACTTTACAACTGCTGCAGAGTGGAAAATTGTGAGTTAAGCCATCGTCATAAGACTCTGTAGAGTCTGATTTTCAGTCCTTGTGGAGCCTAGTTTGTTTCTAGGTTTCCCTACTTCTAGACTAGAGTCCTTCAAGGGTGTCAAATGAAAACCAGAATATGTTTCGGGACCTCTTCACTTTGTCAATTTTTAATTCCTCAACATCATCAAGATTCTGATTCTTCTGTCACGTGTCTTTGTCTTTTGTCAGCCCTTTGTGTCTTAGTTTCCCTGAGTATTTTGCTCTGTGTCTCCCATTCAGAGAAGGTGTTGAGGGCCAGGTGCTTTGGACTATTCAGTCCAGAGGCTTCACTTTCCTTCACTCCAGGATCTGATATTTCAGATGCTGACTACTTTGGTAGGCTCGTGTGTCTAATCTCTCTCTCACTCTTCACGTAAGATCATCACCCTTTGGATATGGAGCCCACCCTAAATCCGGGATGAAATCTGGGATCATCTCATCCCGAGACTTTCACTTTACACCTGCAAGGACACTATTTCCAAATAAGGCCACATTCACAAGTACTGGGTATTAGGCTTTGAGATGTCTTTTGGAGGAACAGTATTCAGTGCATTAAACTCATATAGAAATTGAGAGAGGGAAAGAATTTTTATGTCTACAAAAGTTGGCATCTTGGATTGAACTGGAGGAACAGTGTGTGAGCCTACACATCACATCCTCCCTGGGTTGACCACAGAAGCTTGAATGCTTCTGATTGAAAATGTGCTGAACACTATTTTGTTTCTTACTGAGCTTCGATTCACTAAGGGAGTCTCATCTTATGCCAGTGGGAAGGATTCTCAGGAGCTATCTTGGTCTACACTAGTTTAGGGCTGAATGTGGGTCCATTAATTGCTACGCAGAACAGTTATTTCCTCTAAGAAGTAAAGACACTGCAAGCTCAGGCCATAGATGCATGTCAAAACACTCTATGTGTCAGGAATATGTACTTCACTGTCGTGGGTTGATGGTATCATGCCGCCGAAACTGAAGTATTCAAGTTCTATCTCCCAGAACCTTATTGGAGATGAAGTGACCTTATTTGGAGATAGTCTTTGCAGAGGTGATGAAGTTAAAAGGATGCCCTCAGGTGGCTCTAATACAACATGATGCAATCTTTATGAAAAGGGGAGATCTGGAGACAGACATGCATAGAAGGAGAGTCATGTAAAAATGAAGCAAGGATCTGAATGATGCTTCTACAGGTCAGCTAATTATCAGAAGCCAGGGGGGAGGCATGGGATGGATTTTCTTTCATGGCTCCAGAAGGAACCAGCTCTGTTGACATCTAAATCCCAGGCCTCTTTCTAATACTAACTGTATTAGTCACTTTACCATTTCTGGGACAAATGCCTAATGACATCTGCAACTTAAGTCAGGAGAGGTTTATTCTGGCTCACAGTTTCAGAGGGCTCAGTGCATGGGTGGCTGGCTCCAAGGAAGAAAGGACATGGTGGGTGGGTGTGGTGGAGGAAGACTGTTTAACCTACTGTAGCCAAGGCAGGAGAACCAGAAAGCAGACAGGGATAAGGATAAAAATACACAGTTCTCAGTCATACCCCAGAGACCCATGTCTTCCAAGCAAACCCCATCTCCTGACAGCACATTCAGCTATGAACGTGTCAATGGTTGAATCCACTGGCGAGTCCAGCACTCCTTGAGCCAATCACCTTCCAAAAGCCCCACCTTTGAACATGAGAGATTGAGGTGACATTTGAGATCTAAATTGTAACAACACTTTTGAGATAATACATTTCTCTGTTGATACAACCCAGTTCATGCACTGAAAGACACCAATATACCTACCTTTCACTTTTTCTAACTCTAGGAGTGACTATTTCCTTTCCTTTTATAATGTTCAGAAATGTGGCCATTTGGGCAGGGATATATTTTTCTTCTCTGTGCTGCATTTAGTAGTGTGGGCTCATTTTCCTGGTATGGCACTTGTGACTGTTGACACCATGCCAGGTTCTACTGTGCCAGATGTCACCTGAGCAAGTAGTTCTCACATGTCCCCAGCAATAATGGAAGAAGGGAGGTGTCTGCTGAGCCACACTCACACAGAATTTGTGATTCTAGAGGTTAACAAATTACATGAGGTTAGAGATGATGAAATTTTGCACACAGTTCATGGCATAAATCACATTCCTGGAAAATTCGCTGGGATCATTTTTGTTACTGCTACCATTTACACAAGTGATTAAAATAAGCAACATCTTTTCATGTTACTTATTGAGCATCAGATATAGGCAAATCCCATCATGGTTTGTGGTTGTCCGTGTAATAAGCTACAAAGCAAATGCACGGCAGTTACCTCTGCAAGCTGCAGTTGTCAGGGAGCCAAAAGAGAACTTCAAAAGAAGAACCATGCATGGAAGCCGAAACCTACCTGTGATGCAATAAGCCCTCAGTCCTGACCTTAGAAAGGTTCGCCACTACAGATGATGTGCTCCTTCATGAACAGTGAAAGACACTGGAGACCATTCAAGGTGTCTGTCTTGATTTGAATGCATCTCTCAAATTTCATGACGCAAACTTAATCCCCAAATGTATATGTTAATGGAATTTGGAGTGGGGATCTCTGGGAGGTGCTTGGGTCATGAGGGCAGGTAGCATGAGTGGATTCCTAGAGTCCTGGGATTCACAGATCCTGGGTTATTAAGGAAGTGGCTTGTTGTATAAGCAAGTCTCTGCTATATATATATATATATGTCACCATGGGTCTCCCTATGCCATGGCATGATGCACAAAGGGAAGTCTTTTTTAGAAGCTTATCAAGTAACAGCACCATGGTCATGGATGTCCCAGCATCCAGAACTATGAGCTAAATAAAACTGTTCCTTAAATTTACCCAGGCTCACGTGTTTTGTTGGAGGACCAGAAACCAGACTGAGAACCACCTGTGGACATCTGCATTTCAGGAACTTTACCTGCCTGCACTGCCTTTCAGGCTTATTGGCTTCTAAATTCTGTATGGACTGCGGGCACCACTGCGCCGCGCAGCCTCCTGGTCACGAGCCCGGCAAGCAGAAGCAGCGTCTCCAGCGCGGATTCTGTGCCCCCCGCTTCGGCCTGCTCTGTCTTCCTCCTTCTTCCCTCTGTATTATTTAGTGAGGAGAAATGACGAGATGGATGAACAATAGTCTTCTGCGACTTTCATAACCTCATGGTGCTTAACTATAGTGGAAAACGTACTAAATAAAAATCATATATAATGATAAGTGAAAGATTTTATGGTGGGTTAAGTAAAAATATTAAAAAATGAGAAGTCAGTCCTTCTTCACTAGTCATTCGGGTCTGAAGGCAGACTCTCCATGGGGTCCGTGTCCTCTCCGAGCGCCTCAGGCATCGATATGCTGATTGTCCTTGAAAGACTTTTGGCCCCTGGTCCTGCTGCCTGCGCCCCGGCCTTGTAGAAGTGGGGTGAGGAGAACAGGGACAGTGGTTGCTGGCTGATTTGTCTTGTTTTTGCAGTACTAGGGGTTGAACCAGGGCACCGAGCTGTATCCCTGTCCTTTTCTATCTTTTCATCTTGACAAAAGGCCTCCCTAGGTCCCTAAGTCCCTAAGTTGCCCAAGCTGAGCTCTAACACTTAGTCCTCCTGCCTCAGCCTCCCAGATTGCTGAGATTACAGGAGTGCACCCCAATTCCCAGGTGCCTACATTTTAGCAGGGATTTCCTCCGTCCATGTCCTCACTTTTGAAAAGACCCCTGAAATGCTTCCCTTGAATGTAGCGGCAGGACAGTGCCACTGAGCAAGGTTTTGGGTTACTCATTTTGACGGAGGAATATATACTTTTCCTACTTTGATCAGCTCTTTGAAATTTCAAGCTCCTGGTCACACGAATACAGACATACATTATTTCACACATTCGGTAAGACATCCTTTCAAGTTCTGACAACACCCACCATCACTAATGTTTGTGTTTTCCCTGTGGCAATCAGTCAGGGATGGAATCAATAGTTCTTTCTTTCGTTTAGTGTTTAAGGAAAACCTCATAAGGCCAGTGACCTCCAGTGCCACTCAGCTGTAGGAGGCACCTGTTTCTAAGAGACCCACAGGAAGTCCAGGAGCCGGAGTGTCAGAGGTGCTGGTGCAGGCTGCATGGCTCGGCCCTGCAAACTCCGTGAACCATCACCGAGAAACTTGTGAAAAGGGTAGTACCATCCAGAGGGGAAGGGAACACGCCTATTTGTGAGAGCTGGACAAGAATGGGGTGCTCAGAGCTCCTGCAGGTAACAGGGCTGCCCCCTAGATGCCAGAGGGGTGCAGCCTTCGCTGCAGGGGGCCTGGCCTCTCCAGGATGTGGGTACCCTGCCAATACCACTCTAAGCAGCATGAGGCCACCCCTCTGGCTTACTCTTTCCACTTCTGCCTGCATAATGATGCCTTTAACATCATTTCAGTCCTTACCTGGCCTTGGAATGGCAGGTCTGCTTGCGTTGGTCCAGCGGCTAACAGTTCTCCAACAATAATATTCAGGATAAGCTTTGCCTCTTGTGCTAATTTTCATTGCTAGGACAAAGTGCCTGACATAAACAACTTAAGATGGGAAATGGGTTATTTTGACCTATAGATTCAGAGGGTGCAGTCCCTGGCTGGTTGACTCTATTGCCTTTAGGACTTTGGTGAGGGAGAAATGTCATAGCAGAAGGGGTGACAGGGGACAGCTGCTCACCTCATAGCAGCCTGGAAGCAGAGAGGGTTGGAAAGAGTCAGAGAAAAGGGGCCAGGCACAAGTCACACACTCCAAAAGCACAGCCCCAGTGTCTTGTACCCTTCAACTGGGTCCCCCATTCAGTGGTGAGCTCATCAAGGGACACTGATGAGGTAGTGCCCTGTGATCCGATCACCTCTAAACACGTGAGCCTTTGGGGGATATTTCTGATCCAAATCATAACACCTCTCCTCTTCTCTGGACCTCTCTACTCTCTCGGTTTCCTCTGGCATGATGTTCAATGTACAACATTCAGCCTCTGAATCTCAGTACTCTAGCAGCACCAAGGCCCATTTCTCACTCAGTTCAAGTCCAAGGAACTGAGTGACTCTGGGGTGAGCCTTCCTGGGTGCAGCCTCACCTTGAAGCTCTGCCGACGGCGCATGTGGCCCCCTTGCCTGCTACCCCGACTTCTACCTGATGCCTCAGGTCTGTTCCTAGCCCGTTGATCAGATGCAGACCTCTGTGGTCCAGGAAGTGGCAGTAAATGCACAAACACCCCTGTGGGTCATGACAGTTTCTGCTACAGGCTCCGTTTATATTTTATCTGGGTCCAAGTTAGTCATAGTTTTTAGATCAGTGGAAATTGTTGAACAGGTCTGTTTCATATTTCCCCAATAGCTTCAGCTTTCCTTCACCTGTTCCTCTCGCTTGCCTCCCCTTTCTTCCGTTCTTTCACCTCCTCTTTCAGGCTTTGCTGGACGCAGCTATTGATTCCAAGTGGTCTCCACTCGCAGAGCCTCACTGAGCACACAGAGTCTACGCTGGGTTCCCAGCCTCAACTGGTGAGTCCACCTTGAGAAACCTCTTAAACCTGTGCTCCTCCCAACCGGATGTGTAGCAGCGGAGGGATTGTTAACACCCTGAATCCTGGCTCAATGAGTGTGAGGATAGAAAATCTAGGTTTTAAATAGGTTCCTGGTGAGGATCGTGTGCCCATCTGAAAGGATCATGGACTTGAAATTGAACCTGCATTTGGGAAACACGCTGCCTGCCTGTCCCTGGACTTCTGTCTAGAAATGGACACTTTTTCCTACTGGCACAACCGGAATCTTGTGGCAGGAGAGGAAATAAAACTATTTTGGCAGGAAATATAGGAGCAGAGCTATTTGTTGTTCGGTTTGCAAAGCTGAGAGGTAAACCTATGTAGTAAGTGCTAACAGGTGCCTGGGATTGCTGGAAGTAGCTTCTCTCTTGTTCTTCCCGATGGCCAGCAGCAGTAGCTCCTTTCCTACCTCGGGGCTTCCTTCTGTCACTGGGAACGCTTCCACGGGGCAGATTACAAAACATTCCCCTCAGCGCACTTGCTGATGCCTCTGTGTAATATGAAGATGCGGGTCTGAGGATTTGATTTTGGTGTGCAGACAAGGTTTACTAGTAACATCTTGCTCAAATCCAGTTAAATGGAAACGAGGCAGGAGAATGCAAGTGAAATGACTGACATCTTTTTCAACCGATGCATCATGTGAGACATCTCCCGGTCCCTTTTTTTTTTTTAATTTCAGTGGAGTAGTTAAGGAGACACAATCTCCTCCTAAGGTGTCTGTAAGGAGCTAATGTGTCCTCCAATGACTGCTTCACACCAGTCTCCTGTCACCCCTCCTTCTTCCAGCTGTGTCTGACATCTGTCCAGGCAGCCATGACCTCTCATAACCCCTTTCTCTTTCAGACAGCATTTAAAGATCACCGAGGTCTCCCGTCCGGCTGTTTCACATCAGATATTCTTGAACACTGATTTTGGATCGCAAGGTAGAAAAAGTGACAAGGGTTTTTATTCTAGGGTAAGTTTCTGAGAGGTCCATGGATCGGGTTTGAAAATGTTGCTGCTGGTCTTTAGCCTGGGGGATTGTCGATCTTTGGGGATGTTAAGTGTCAGATCTGCTGAGGCCTTCGAAGGCTCCTCTGCGAACATTTGTCTGTGCTGAGTGTCCCCAGGCTCTGTCTGGGCCTCAGAGCTGGAGACCATTCTCCTCTGACTGCCACGCCAAAAATTACTGAAGATTCTTAACTGAACTGAAGAGTCTCTTTTGAGTATGGTCAAATAATTTTGTTCTTTGTTTTTGTTCAAAGGCAGAAAAAATAACTGTTAGATAATTTTTTAAAAATTCCTACTCCAATAGTTTATTTTGTGTGGTGACTACTCAAAATTTCTGAAAGGACTTGCAATATTTTCCAAGCACTTATTTTTTTTTAAACACAATTGTAATCCATAATAATAATCTATTGCTTAATTTTTCTTTTCTTTTTTTTGCTAAATATTTGTAAGCATTTTCTATATTTCAAGATGGCCATTTTCAGATCAAGGGAAAATGTTGCACAGTACGTATGAACATTTGCTTTCCGCCTTTCGGCCTGATGCGTCTTTCTTTTGCCGGCATTGGTAACTTTTCACTCCGCAGGGTTCTTGCTTAAATCCATGAGGGTGTGATTCCCTCATGTTGAAAGGTCTGCGGTGACAGGAGGGGCATGAGCACCTTTGGTTCTGTTTCCACTTGCTGCCACCACACTTGACACAACGCAGTGCTGACTCAGGGGCCGTCAGGTGACCCAGATGCTGTCTTGTTGTTGTGTGACATCTCTACCATGGGCTGGCTCCCGCTGTCCCACTTTTGTCTCTATTACCTTTTCCTCGGTCTGACAGGCATCTGGGTTGTTCACTAACGCCTCGTGCAGTCGGTTTTCACTGTGAGAAAGGTGAGTGCTGACACAGCTCTAAACGGGCACCAGCGGCTCCCAGGGGAGGGCAGCACATCTGTCGCACTCTCACGTGCCCAGTCCTGGGAGCCTACTTTAGCCCAAGATCAGTGCTATGGGGTTGGAGCTGCAGGCCCAGGCAAGGACTCTGTATTTTGGATTCGTGCTCATCCTCACGACACGTGCCTCTTCGTGTCTTTCATGTTTTGCCCACATTTAAATTCTTTCAGTTTTTACTGAATCTTTGCTATTCATTAGCTAGAGAAGGAATGATAAAAGATAAAAGTGGCTGGTGCCTGTGTTTGTCCTACCTGCTTAAAAGTGCGATCACATCTATGGACCAGTCTCCTGCATGTGACATGGGCCCTGCTCTCAAATAAATTACAGTGACATTATAAAAATGCCTTGTTTCACTGAGTTCTGGAGTTTGAGCAAATAGCGTCAAGAGGTGGAAGTGCTACTGTTAGAAGGAGGATTAGCAGGATTGTAAATGATGACAGTTCTTCAAAGTGGTGAAATGGATGCAACACTGCCTCACGCTAATGAAGGGATTCCAAGTGAGTGGCTGTGTGTTTGTTAGGAAGCCGAGAAAAATATTCTATGCAGGAAAATGAAGGATTGAGATGACTGACAGCTTTCCTTGCTTGTTTGTGTTTTTTCTGATTCGCTTCTTCACCGAGGGAAGGACAGTGATGATAGTCCACAAAGGAATGGGTGCCGGGGCTTAAATGGATGTGCTTTGGGATTCCCAGGATCCCTTCTGTTTGTATCTGCTGCTCTGAAAATAGGGTTCAAACCAAGGTGAACAAAAAACAAAAATTAAGCATCTATCTCTTCTGAATGTGTGCTGTTTTTGACAAGCCCTTCCTCTTGGTTCTGTTGTTCACAGCTGTTCTTAGGTTGCCTGGGACTACACCAGGCACCTGGGTTATAACTCTTAAATTAAACCTCTCAGGGAAAGTAATGAGGGCAAGTCCATAAGGGCATTTGTTTTGTGGTGCTTAGGAAACAAGGATGTATTTTGTTAACCTGGTTAAGATGGAATGTGCAGGGCAATGCGGTGTAAAGAATCTGCACTGTAGCTGTGAAGGTGCCACATTTCAGTTTGCAAATGTGCACAGGATTCTGGTTGCTGGGTCTCAGACAGAACCACCTGGAAGGATGGGGAATGGATCGCTAGCTTCCCTGAAGTCCGAGTGAGGTCTGCAAAGCGATCAGCTCTGGCATTTTGCAGAAGATTCCTTCGATTTGGAGAACTTCAGTGTGTTGAATATAAAAAAGAGGAACAAGATCAGCTTCTCCATGGGGAGGGATAGCATTCATTTTTACAATACAGAGGAGATGCCATTTACTACATCGTACTGACCTTTGGAATTCTTCCCGCTCCTGTACACCAGCAAGGACAATCATTGGTTTGCAGCCCATAAATCAAGGCAATCAGCCATAAGCTTGGCTTTGCTAAGTTGTCCCTTGTGTCACATTTATGTGCATTTATGCCTCAGGAGAGAGACAGTGCCTGGTTCCTTGTTTCTGTCTGCATACCAGCCTGCACTCACCTCCCAGTGGCCCACTGCAGGTGCAGGGGTAACCGCAGTGCTCGTGAAGGCTGTCTTCAATGCATTCATGTAAGTGGCCCCTTCTCTTACCTGTACTGGAGACAGGTGGTGACTTGTGGGTGGATCTGGTCCTCTCTGCCCAGAGAAGTCTCAGCTGGTCCCTTGGTTCATCACACTCTTTTCATTACTCAATACTGTTATTTCTTTGGATCTCATCACTTGAACACCTTTGGGAAGTGCTGCAGTGGAAGTCAGATTTTTGGAGGAGATGATGGTTAATCTGAGGCTTCCAATTCCTGGGAGAGAGTTTCAGGCAGAGGCTGTAGCCCATGGAAAGGGTCAGGGAAAGTGACACCCTGATACCTCCAAGTGGTGTGGACTTTGGTGGAGAGAAGGGGGCAGAGGAGAGAGTAGCACAGGAGAAGTGAAGAGGGCAGAAAGCTTTGTATAGCACATTTGTTAACTCCCAAAGTTAGGGCAGAGTCACTGAACAATTGTAACAGGAGGCTGCTCTGCTGGGTCTGGTTACTGGAAGAACAGAGGACAAGAGTTGATCAGCTTGGAAACTTAGTTAGCAGCTCAGATGGTTTTGCAAGGAACCAGGGGAGATCTGATAAAGGGCTTCTTCAAGACAGCAATAACCATTCAGTAATGTTATGGCTTGTGTCCAGGTGGCCCGCAAAACCTCATGCAGTCATGGAGGCAGCTGAATCTAGCTTTTGTGATTGGTTCATTGTCTCACACTGGGATGGGTAGTGTGAGTGCTGCACCTACCCAGGGTTGGAGTGAACATACAATGTAAGGGAGGAAGGTGTGTCTTTCTGCTCTTTAGTTCTGTTTGCTCTTGAAGTTTGTGGTGGCCATGAACAGCTGCCTTTGTGCTATGCCACCCTGCCTTGGAGCCAGCTGAGTATGGACTGGAACCTGAAAACTGTAAGAAACAAACCTTTCCTTCCTTCATGTTGGGAGTCAGATATTTTGTCTCAATGAGAGAAAAGTAACCAAGACAAGTAACAACAATCTTTTGCAAGTTTCAGGTCACTGAAGATGCTGATTTTAAAATAAATCTGAGTGGATTACCTTCATGAAGTGAGATCAGATCTCTAACTATCTGCCAGAGCAATTTAAAAATTAACGATTCTTTAATTTCAGGCCACAAAGAAATCTTTAGATGAAGTTAGGAGGGCTTGGTTGAAATTTAAGGAATGTTTCAGTACAATTCTTAAGAGTAGATTTTGCTTGTGAAAGGAGAATGCTCTTGCCACTATCAGGAGTAGTTGGAACAGTCAAGATTGGTCAAGATCTGTGAAAGAAAGAGCAACCTCCTCATTGTTTGTGGTCAAGGTAGATCTCATTCTTAATGGACGGTGGTGGATCTTATACCTGGGGATCTGTGCACCAGCCGCCAGCCTCTGTGCTCTTTTCTCTTCAGTCTCAGGGAACTATTAATCCTAACGTGGTTCACAGAAGTTTATGCTGCTGCACAGAAACTCGGAGTACTGCATGTGGGGGGAGTGCACAGACCTTAGCTTTGGACTGTTCTCGTTTTGCATTTGGAACTTAGGGCTTGGGCCATCAGATATTTGATTTCCAGCTGCATTTTAGTGGAACTGAGTCTTGATGAAAGTCTCAAATGGTAACACAGATGTTTTCTTGCGTGTGACTATGGTGTCCAAAACAAAAAGGGCTACACAAGAAGTGATAGCTGGGTTTAACTTCTGGATGAGCAGATGTCCTGACTGGAAGGGCACTCACGGACACTGATGCCATGGTCTCTTTCCAAGGTCTTCAACAGCAGCGTGCAGTCAGTTCCTTAGCTCTGAGTGGTTAAGAGGGGTTTTGCTTGAATAAAGGCAGAAGAAATGTATGGAATTCATACTCTTATTCTCTAGCCCTGTTATTCCATTTCCATGAGCTTTACGTTCAGCCCAACACAGCATCTTTTTTTTTTTTTCAGTTACTGTAAAGAAATGAGGTTCACTTAGCTCATAATTCAGAGCACGCATGGTGGTACTGGTATCTGTTTGCTTTGGTAAGGGTCTTGCTGCAGATGGTGTAACAATGGTGTAAGATGCGTAGGTGGTGCGTGTGGAAGGCAGACTCAGAAGAGGTGTCAGGTTCCCGTGTAACATTCTTGTGTTCCTGTGTTCCCATTCTTGTGGGAACTCACCCAGTCCCGTGAGACCTGCACTAATCTCTTGTACAGATGATGCCCCTCGGCCTAAGTACCATAGACTCTAGCTCTAAAATGTTCTACCACCTCCTAACACTGGGAGTCACTGTAGGGACCGCACTTGCAGGACATGAATCTTTGGGGACACTGTCAAACCACATCCAAAGCATAACCTCCAAAAGAATAAAGCTTGTGAGAATGAGCTTTTGAAACTGTAATTAGCTAGGTGCTTTCTGAGTGATACTCTTTTAGTTAGAGGCAGAAGCACAACACTTACTGTCATGCTACTTCCAGGTGATGTCGTGGTGCTGCCGCAGGTGTTACTCTTTCTGTAGCTTGAAGATAGATTTAATTATTAATTAATTAGGGGGTGGAAATGGAGGCATGTCAGCTTCATTATTCTCCTGGCTCACATTGTTCATAATTTTTGGCTTTTTGCATAATAATAAAGGTCTCTTCAATCAGGGTTTTTAAAAGAGGGCACATTTAGGTGGTAGATTAAATCAAGGTTTTATTTCTTGTCACAGCAAAGATACATGCCATCCTTGAGTGAGGACCATGACTGCTGATAAGCTTTATAATCATCTCTGCATCAATAGGTAAGCATGAAGCATGGAAGCAAACCAGCGCTGAGATCCCTTGGGAGAGATGATTATTAATTTTTCCCCTGAGATAAAAAGGTTTTATAACCCTTTGCTGTGGGTTTTGGAGATTATGGAATGGGGTGAGGAAATAACAGGGGAAAGCCCAGACACATGAAGTTGTTCAATATTTACTCTCTTTGCAAATTTCCATGGAGGTCTATTGGATGCTAGACATCATCCAAAGCTTTGGATACAGAAGCTAATTATATGGCCAAGTTCCTCCTTTCCAGGGAGGCTATGTTCAACTGAAAATGTTCTGAGACTATCAAGAAACATCAAGAAGTTGATATTGGGCCCATGGATGTTGTCTGAGGTCTAGCGGTCAAAGGTCATTATGTGATAGGACAGAAACTCAGACTCTGGTCTCTGGTTCACAGGCAGCAAGAACCCACAAGTAGCCCCTTTGCTAACTGGCTCTATAGCTTTTGGCTTTCTTGAAACTTACAGTAGCGGAGCCCTCAGTGCCACTAGGGGATTATTTTTTTAGAGTGAGTCCCTTGAAGTGCCTCTCTTGTGTCTGCACAGATTGGCAATAATGATGTTCGGCAGCCTCAAGATTGAGGCTAGTCCCATTCTGCTCACGCCCCAGCCCAGGAGAAACCAAAGGATGCTTTGAATGAAAATTAGGTGGGACGAGGAAGCCATTTACATGTCTTTCACTCTGGAGCTCCTGAACTGAGGCCATCTGTCTTGATGACTTAGTCTGATGTAACTGATCTTAGAGATTTTGGTGGGCCATGGAGAGAACTTCACAATGGTGTCTAGAAGAAAAGATGGGATGTGGAGTGTTGGTCCCTTGGGTGGACTCCAGCATTGACTGACAGTAGCTGTAGGTCTTCCTTGGGGAGATAGGAGAGGTTTGAGGGAGTCTCAGGGACTAGAGAGAAAAGATCAAAACTTCTTCAGCCAAATGCACCCCTCCCCGTGAAAGGGAAAGGAGGGGGCCCAGTGACCTTCAGGTGGAATGAGGATCATGTGTCCCCCAAACCATAAGCTCTCCTAGTGGTTTGCTACGTGAGAGACACACAGAGGTACCCATCAGTGGGAATCCAAGAGGATTTAAGGCAGGTTCCAAGGTCTCTTCAGCGCTTCTGCTTTTATGGGAATGGTGAGTCACGCAAACTATCACCATTGATTTCAAGGTGACATGAACGTGGAAAATCTACAGCTGATGACCCTGGGCCTCCTCTCAGTGCCCTTCCAGTCTGATTCACAAACAGGGAGGGAATGAGGAAGAGAGCGGAGGATGCCCCGAGGGCGGGTAAGTATTAAAGTGAAGCCTGGAAGAAAGGAAGGAAAGAGGAGACCGATAGGTCTGGGGTGGAGGGTGGACAGTGAGGAGGAGCTGCTGGTGGAAGTGGAGCCAAACGGAAGCTGTCGCCTCCCAAAAAGTGTTACAGAATTCTTTCGTGAGTTCTTTTCCTGCGCTCTTTTCTGTGCAAAGTTCAATTTCGTGTGGCCTCGCTCCCTCCCCTCCCTCCCTCCCTCGCTCCCTCCCTCCCTCTCTCCCTCCCTCT